>OX451404.1:11406041-11485665 GCA_949629135.1 Eremobia ochroleuca | reverse complement strand
TTTTTTTAAAGAGGAAAACCATTCGTACGTAACATCACTCTTTAATTTTTTTTTTATGGTAAAAACAGCTGCTTATTTGTCATCTGTACTGAGCATAAACAACATAGAATTTTGAAGTATTTTTCGTGAACTTTAACTATATTCTTTTTATTACGCCAGGCCGCGCTACACCGGGCGCTCCAGCGGACCCGCCGAGGGCGGCAGCTGGCGCCGCGGGCCCGCAGACCCGCCGCCCGCGCCCGCTGTAAGTACACAGCACATTTTGCTTAAGAGGAGTGTCATACAAATGCGCGTAGATGCATGATTTCCTCATTGATATTTATTTCGCCAACAGGAGCGCTCATCCACATGGCGTTCAAAGGACGCTCCGTCGCGTGAGGACCGCTTCCGCGACGCACCGCGTGACCGTGACCGCGGCGAACGAGACGGAGCGTTCCGAGACCGCGACCGCTTCCCGCCCAGAGACCGGTGAGCGAAAGATATAGCTGTTATGCAACATTTGCCTTTGGTTTTTAAAATTCTAATACATTCAGAGGTGTGGTACGAAATGCTGACTTAACTCCCACGCAAAAACGTTTACGCATTTGTGTTAGAGAAATCATTATTATTGGTTGACTAATTACAATGTCTTCTACGAAATTGCACTTGTAGATACAGGATGTCAGTAAAAGGCACGGGGCTCTAAAGCGTGACAAGAAATGAAGGAAGATATATGCTCGTTTTAACTTTAAATTCAGTTACAGAAAATCAAATAAGACTTTTAAAAATTACGAAAGCTTCGGATTGTCGACCTCATAAGAACAAACTAATAAAAACTTATTTCCACAGCGACGGTCCTCGCCGCGATGACCGCGACGGCCCACGTCGTGACGATCGCGACGGCCCGCGCCGTGACGACCGCGACGCCGGCCCGCGACGGGACGACCGCGACGCACCGCGACGTGACGATCGGGACAGAGACGGACCGCGTCGCGCTCCGCCGCGTCGTGAGGAGAAGCGTAAGTATTTCTGATTTACTCATTAAATTTTGTACTCATAGATTGGAGTTTAGTCTCAATGGGCTTTGTACACGAGGTCAGTTGGCTAGTTAGTTCAGTTAATAATAATAAAAAATGTTTATTTTTCTTCCACAAGTAATACTTGTTAATTAAAACTTAAAAATGAGAAAAAAAATAATAATAATTATGATTTAGGACAATTTTCATTTGTGGGAGACTGGTGCCTAAAATAAGCCGTGACTTGTATTTCAGGACACCAGGGACTCCCCCCTACAGGCATAAATATCATCAAAAACATTATTAAAGACATTATTTAAAGAAAGTTAAATTTATGTTATCCCTTGCAATGTGGCTGACATATTGCGCGTTATAAGGGCAAACTATTTGTTGGAAAGAGGAAAAAAATAAAGCGTAAAAAAGTAAATGATATAAAACAATAATAAAATCTTAAATTTGTATGAAGTGTAGCGGAGTTCAAAAGTTCATTATTTATAACCTTTAATTAAAATGGTTAAAAACCAATAACAATAATTAAAAACATCCAACACATCGCTCCGATGTCGCGAAATCTCCTAAAGATTGGTAACAATAGAAAAAGTAATTGTGTCTCATTAGTGACAGTTGAGATGTTATGAGAAAATTATAAGATTGAGGTTCATAAAAAAAATAACAAAACTCATGAATCTCTCTCACAGTACTTCTGACAAGCCAATAAAATCTTCGCCCATTATTTCGTAAAAAGATCGTTTGTTGTTCATAAACTGGCCTGGTGTATGTATGGGGACGTTGCTGGATTTCAGTTGCAGGAATCTACCAAACTCAAAGTATTATGTTACATACGAGTTTATCCATCTGAACTGCAGCCTAATTGCGTAACACACTATTACTCTCAATTTGAATAATTTCGAAGCATATTGCTAATCCATTGCTCCATCTGTTCGAAAAATGTGTCTGCTCAACAACGTAAATTACGCAATCAATGTTGTTGAACTGTCAAAATGAAACCCATTGCTACTGATAGTGTGTTACGCAATTACCCTGCTGTAGTCAAACTAGTCGATGGTATTCCATTTGGTGTCTGAAAGTAACGAAAATATTTAGTTTTAGTATAATGCCAGCCTGCAACTGTCCCACCGCAGGGCAAAGATCTCTTCTCATACAGAGATTGAACGAGCGTGTGAATACAGATTTTCTGTCCGTAAGATGATTTATTTCGTTGGTGTAGATTTTCTAATAAATGTGTACTTCTATCTATGTATATACGACCCATAACCGCAACTGTAGCAGACATAAAAGAAAGAAAGAAAAATGCGTTTATTGGTATTACAGCAAAATAAATACACTTTAAAACTATAAAAACAGAAAACAGAGATTATAATGCCAAAAGGGCCTCACCTCAGCATAATGTCAGATGACAACACAAGGTGTAGCACCTGACGCTGATTTTCAGCTGTAACCCACGAGTGCCATACGCTGAAATAACAAACACAGGGAAGTTTGTGTCCTTTATAATAAACTAGCTGGGGGTACCCGGCTTCGCTCAGGAACATTCTGGAATGTTGTGGAATACTCTCGAATGTTCTGGACTGTTCTAGATATTTCTAGAGGGCGAAACTTCCAGCCCTTATATTATCTTCAAAAGCATGCCTTTCAGGTAAAAATGGGAACCTTCTTCATGGACAGGAGATACAGGGTTACCACACCATATAACTCCCTTGATCCTACCGGGACTCATTTCTGAGTATTAGCGGCCATATTGTACACTTTCTTTTATAATGTACAACATTATTTTTAGTATACTGCAAACCTGAATATAGTTTGTTCAGAATAATTAACTGAATTGATTCCAATAGTTTTTACACCATGTTATATTTTGCCCTTAAAATATTTTAAAATGGTAAAAAGTTGGACACCGAGCGACACTAAGTACATATCCACAATCATATGCGCACAACACAGGTCACAGCCGGTCGGCCGGTGGCGCGTGTTAAGTGGTAACCAACATTTTGTACAGAAAATCAGGTAACATAACAAGCTTATAACTTCGGGAGTTTTCATGATAGAGTTTTGAAAGTTTGTACATAGATTCTTTACATAAAAATACTAGACACGTATTTCGGGTTTGCCATATACTAAAAATAATGTTGTATATTGATTAAGAGAATTTAAATGTCACAATATAGCTCACACAAAATCAAAAAAAATGTTGTGACATACACGTGTGTTTATATTACGACGGCTTTGTACAACAGTAGACCTGTCCTGCTAAGAAGATAATGATCAGTATAAGACAGATTTCTTACCCCACATTTTGTTTCAGCTCGCGACCCTGACGGTGATGATTGGCAGCCCGTCGCAAGACGCTAAACGAGCGAGCGTCGCCCTCCCCACGTTTAACGCTTTGTATTCATTTGTATTTATGTACTACGTTTTACTTTGTCACGAGTTCAGCAGGCTACCTTTTTATTATTACATGTATTTTATACATAGAGAATATGTAACTCCTGTTTGAAAAATATTAGAAATAAGTCTTCAGAAGTCGAGAAATCGTTTCATACCAATTTCACTATTGACTTATTAAATGCTCGACCATACCACCCGATAATAGCATTAACACATTCGAAATTGCATAACAGCATCTTTGCACGGTAAAAAAAATATCTTAAACAAACAGTGGGCCCAATTTCACGACGGCATGCTCAAATGTGAAAGCAGGTTATTTGTCCTGCGATACTTACTTTCTCATAGATTAATAATAGCAAACATGTTTCATATGATATCCGGAACTGTATTTGCATATTTTCTGCAGGGTTGGCCAAGAACAAAGTTAATATTTAAAGCACGGTAATATACAGTACTCCAACTTCATACAAACGGACGAAACGCAAGCTATACCTACGCCACGGTAATATTATAATACAGTACTCCAACTTCATACAAACGGACGAAACGCGAGCTATACCTACGCGCCTCGATCTCGCTGTGCGCTCGGAGCGCAGACAGTCACGGCTGTACCGCAGTGTCGAACGGACGGTGTGTTGTTTTTTTAACAATAACCGCGCGATTTTTTTCTCTAAAAATCAGTTAATATGACGAGTAGGAAATATTGTGCTGGTTTTGGTTGTATGAATTAGTCAATAACGCATCCAGACATAAGTTTTTTTTTAATTACCTGGAAACTGAAAGGTAACACTATAAAATAATTTTACTTACTAGTTGGTAGGTACATAATGTGTGTCTTTTTAATGGATAAGTATTTCCTTTTATCTCACGAAAAAAAAGGTGTTTGGATTAATAAAAAAAGCGAATAGAGTAACGGAAAGTTATTGAGACTAGTGAAATAGGTAGTTATATGCGGTTCTGAATGAATCATGATACGGTAGGTACCTACCTACTTACGCTTGTGTTAAAACTTCGGTGCATGTGTGTTTTGTTAGTTTGCATTATTCAAAGTAAAGACGTGGTATTTTATTATTAATAATATTTGTTTATTATCTGTGTTTATGAATAATACTAGAAAACAATTTTTACCGTCTGTGTGTCATTAGATAGTTTAGTCATTAGATACAAAGTATTAGTAAGTATAAGTATTTCATTTATTTATATAAAAAGGATATTTACAATCATAAAACTAAATAGAAACAGAAAGTAGGCAAATGTAATTAAAATGCTGGAGACGGGCAGCCCTAACGCATGTTTACGTACCGCGCTGCTGTAGGCATTTATTTCTATCATGCGGCCGCGTTACATTACTGTATTATAATATTACCGTGTTTAAAGTGTGAAATGCGAGATATTTACGAAAATATATCTTTGTGGTTCTGAATTAAGATCAATTTCTATCTCAAATATATTTTTAATAAAAGGTCGTATTGGTTGGTAATGAAATGATGGCTTGTAAATGGTAGGTTTTTTTTTTTATTGTATTTGCAATGCTGGTTCATTCTATATTTTTCATTGTACTCTGCTGAACTCAATTTTTGTCACCAATATAAGTTACAGTTTGACATTATATTATTTTAAAGCGCAAGTGTAGCGCGCTAATGTAATCCTTATTGTATACGGGACACGGGCTTATTTACTATACACACGAGAGGATGCGAATCCGCGCCCTTTTTAACCAACTTCAAAAGGAAGGAGGTTATGCATTCGACGCGTTTTGAAACACTTGACGTAAATAAGTATTTTTTTCATATATTTTGTTTATATAAAACAGCTTCAGAACCATGTTTTGAGTAGATAGTAACTATTAGTTCTGTTTTAATTCAAAATATATTTTATTTTCTACAATTCTTCTTTTTTTTTTCTTGTTGATCGTATGGATGCGGTCGGAATTCTCTCGTTGACATCAAATGCTTTTTAGTATCCAAGTTTGCCCAACATCGTGATGAACAAGCTTTATAGCTACGTTTGGACTACTACACAAGAACCGTATAAATCTAAACACATTCGATCGAATCGTAGTGTCACAAAAAGTGTCTCAAACTCTGAAATAAGTGACATGGTTTTCAATAATGTAACAGAAAGATGATACAAAATGATAAAGAGTCCCTAGTGATGTGAAGATAAACAATTACGTGGCTACTGACTTGGAAAGCTTATATTCAGTCACTATTGGCGAAAAAATTACAGTCCAATCACGGTTATTTACCTCTGACAACAGGAACCTTATTGTGACGTGAATAAAGATCACAATGATTTTGACAGTTTTGTGAATAGCCGCAACGCAACAGCGACCTTATTATAATGAGAATAAAGATCAGTGATTTGGCACAGTGATGCAAAATCAGAGGTAAAAAAAAACTTTCTACAAGCCGAATTTGCTATCCTCTGGAACACAATTCATGATGAACTGTGTCGTAGTCTAAACCACGCTCCAATACAATAGTTAAAATGTATTTACAAAATCCAAGTGTCTTTCAGTGAAATGAATACTCCTTATTGGAACGTACTGGTGCCTCAATGCTATTGTTACATGCTCTATTTAGTGCTTTACCTACTTCTATAGTCAATAAATCATTGAATCGGGATTTTGGTTTTATTTCTTCTACAACACATTTAAATTATATCGTCACGCCTGTATTCACTAAGGGTGAGGCAATGGTGTAGATAATAGTACATCCATATTTTTCGGAGGAGTACTACAAAAATGCGCATAGATGCATGTTTTCCTCGTTGATAGAGATTACTATCTGTAGGTTGGTATAAATAACAAATTAATTGATAAAGATAGTTTGTTTTCTCTTGTACAGACGCCAGCACATCAAGCTACCCGAAACTGTCAGATTTTCCCAATCAACTTTGAACCTTATGCTTTAGCGATAAAGTTCAAAATCTATTTAAAAAATCTGACAGAATGTAGTAGCTTGATGTGCTGGCGTCTGTACAATAATAATACAGCTGTTTTTTTTTATTATTTATCTATTTATTTAGCAATAATCGTTATGCATGTCGATTCTGTAAAAATCTCACCGTGAAAACTTGCGTGGAGTGAGCTGTCAGTGTCATCCCACTGATGCTAGGGAGTTGACAAAGCCGACATTTAGAATCATAATGGAGATTTAAATAATATTTGTTTATGCTAATTCTATTGATCATTTTATATAATTTCAAAACTAGTATTTTAGTTGTCAAAACATTACTACTTTGTGGGGGTTTAAAATTTAAAATAAAATAGAAACTGCCAGAATATATTTTTTTTTTTTTTTCTAGACTAGTCCTTATATAAAGAGTTTTTTCCTCGATTAAAACCCCACAAAATACTAATGTTTGTGCAGATTGTAGTATCTTGTTGTGCTGGCGTCTCATGAAATTTGGCAAGAAGCAATGTTATGTAGCACAAGTAAAGGGAAAAATCCGAAAACCGTAAAGTATTTATATACTTACAATTTTTTACGGAACCCTCGTGCGCGAGTCTGACTCGCAATTGACCGGTTTTTTTTTATTGGACCATACCTGGGAACCTTCTGGTTACGGAGATATTGAAGATCTCTCTTGTTTGCGGTAGTGCGCAATGTAGCATGCAACAGTACAGGGATCATGGGGGTATTTAAAGTTGTGTTTTTATAATATTAAACACTAGTTTTCGTAAAAACGTCATTAAAATTTTAAATAACTCCAAAAGTCGTTTCCCAGCAATTATTTTTGTGCAATATTACTTATTTTGATGTACAGAATTTGTAGCTAAGGGCTATTTGGTGTGTGTCTTACATCCTGTATAGCGCGATACAAGGGGTTTCACATCTTACCACTGCGTGAGCGCAGACGCATTATAGAATCAGATATAATAATAAATAATAAAATCGTTTATTTATATAAAGGGGATAACATTTACACTTTAATACCTTAACAATTGATATGATGTAGGTACTTGTTTAAAATCGTAAATGTTAGGTAGATTGCCAAAAAAAAAATACGATTGAACAAAAACCTTTCCAATGGCCTCTTAGCACCTAGAAAAATGTACCAAAAGTAAATGATAACTATTATTGACTATCTATTTCAGTCACATTCCTAAAATTAATTTGAGATGAACTGAGGTACCACGTGGCACCATCGTTTCGAACTCAACCTGGGACGTTGAACCGAGTTATTTTTACGGTAAACATGTGCCAATATGTGCACAGACAGGCTGAAGAGTTGTAGGTATTCGAGTCAATATTCTTGTCATACTGAGACCGTCTGGTCACCCGCCTATGTGGGCATTGGCACTAGCTATAGGTCCTGGAGTGGAGACGGTATCGGCAAGCGTAGGCGTGGAGGACGCCCCTCAGCTAGATGGACTGACAATCATATAAGGCCCGGCGCACATTGGCGGCACGGCACGGCAGGGGTTCCCACGGCATCCGCATCTCTACATGTAAGCGCACACTGGCGGTCACAATGCCGTGGCATCCTTAAGTATGCCGCGACGTCCTTAAGCATACCGAAGCGTCTTTAGGCATACCGAGGCGTCCTTGCTAATAAAGCTACGCGCGAGGCCGCGGGGTTCGGGCGGGCGCTGTCTTGCCGCGGTATCCCGAAGACTGCCAAAGCGTTCCGAGGGATGCCGAAGCGTTCCAAAGGCTGCCAATACGGCATGCCTAAGCATACCGCGGTATTGTTTTTTTACTTAAGACCGTTAACATTGAAATTTCAACTTATATATTTATTTGTCGCCTAAAATTTCTTGCCATGCCGTGGCGCCAATGGGCACCGGGCCTATGGGTGGCTGGGACAGACTGGATGCGGCAGGCAGAGGATAGTTTGGTGTTGGTGGCGCAGACTGGGGGAGGCCTATGTCCGGCTGTGGACTGCGATAGGCTGAGTTGATAGGTATGAAATCATTATCATTGGCATCCTTGTTCCACCCGCTACTAAGTAGGTATTATAGGCCTCCTCCCTTTACGGATTGGATTACAGAATATTAGACCTAAGTTGTACAGCATGTTCAGTAACGCGTTCGGCGTTTGTATCGATTAAATTGCTTAATTAATTAATGCGTAATAAAGGAGGTTGCAGGAAATTACATTGAATCAACATCCGCCCATGTGGTATAGATAGGTAGAATCAGATTGGTTTCTAAAGCCGATGAGATAAGTGCTTTGATAACATGCAATTCAGTATATCGTAACACATAGGGTAAACTACCCAATTAATGGCACTTTAAGCAATATGGTGGGAAAAAACTAGAAACTTCTATTATTTACATTAGTTTTTTTTTTATTTTCCGGTCAGTCAACTTGTTATATTGTGGCAATTACATTACATGTTTTTCCAATATTTTCATTCGACATCAGTCATTAAACTTGTTTATTTTTTAAATAGACCCATAGACCATTTACTGGCGCCTTTTGACATAATGTTGGCATGTACTGGCATACCAGTGCCAATAGTAGGCATCAGTCAAAAAATCAAAATCAAAAGTCATTTATTCAAACTAGGCTGAGTTGATCAGATTAATGGCATTTAGTCATGTTCTTATTATTTAATGGTAACTTTAGAGTGCCAATGAATGGGGGGGGGGGGGGGAGAAAAATAGGTCAAGTTACCCTACATACCTACAATCTTTCGTTAGGCAGTGATTGTGATCAATAAGAAATCAAGCGACGCCTATTGCCTGCTGCACTATTATGGATTTAGTTAGAAAATAAACATAAAAGCTAAGTACCTAATTAAAAAAACATTTATTAATAAAAAATCCTTAGTCGCCAATCATCTTGTTTCAGTTGCTTTCAGACTCCCAAAAAGATAACTCGAACTTTCGAGACAGTGGCGCCGATTCTGTTGTTCACAAACTAAACTAAATTTAAGTTCAGTGCATCTTTTTCTTTCTATTTCATTAAGAAAAGGACAGAAAATAAATATTAGTTTAGTCCTGTCAAATTAGTCAGCGCCTGACGTAAATTGACGTATTTTTAGTAATCAATTTTTTAATCACGTCTATAATAATGTCTATGGATTATCTTAATTTTACAGGACTAAATATTTATCTTCTGTCCTTTTCTTAATGAAATAGAAAGAAAAAGATGCACTGAACTTAAATTTAGTTTAGTTTGTGAACAAGACAATCGGCACCATTTATTTACAATGCATCTTTGTAGAGAGCGGTTTTCTTCGAAACGTCTAGTAACCGCCGTTAACGTGATAAAGCTATTTCGTTATAAACTGAGAAAATTGTTGAATTATGCTTACTCCTGTAAATTCAATTTTTTGCACTAACTTCACTCCATGGCGGTGCTCATTCTAAATATCACGGAGGCAAGTCACCTCGTGAACAAAGCACGAGTCAATTTAGGTCAAACCTAGATTTATCTCAAGAGTTATTTTCATCAGACTCCTCAATCTCCTCAAACTTCAAATCTATTGATTTTGTAGAAGAAGACCTTTGCGACTGAACATCATAATTTGAATCATGATGTCCAGAGGGGCTTACAGCCCTGAAATGTTCTTTAGAATTATATAGCTTGCTCTTTCTTGGGTGTTTGTCATACGCCCCTATTTCAGCTTTATACAAAACATTGTTTATGTGATACTGGGCCGTCGATCGAGCGTATGAATTCTCAATTTTCTTCAGCTTCATTGCTACAAGCTCACCGTATGTTGTGTATTCGTCTCTTTCTTGAGTGCCGTGGTCCCTTTGTTTTGTAATGACTCTATTTTTGAGCGCCGGTTTCTCTATCCTTAGTGCATCGCCCTGCACATTTGGTTTGCTGCTTTGTTCCGCGCGGTGCTGGTCCACCGATACGAAACAAGGAGGTCGTTTCCAAATCTGAAAAAGAAGTTTATATTTTTTTTAAACTGAGGCGACAAAATTTAAAATGGCAATAAAGCGTGTGTCGGTGCGGTACTTCTGCATTAAAAGTGTAGGTGGTGATTCTGTGAGTCAGAAGTTGTAGAAAATTTTTAGAATGTGAATTGTATAGTGGGCTTGCAATGCCGCGACAAAGTAAAATGGGAGCATTTTTTTTTTGCAAGGAGCGGAACGATGCCTCGTCGGGATGCGCTATTAAACCAACGAACGTGATCTCTGAGCCTCGACCCCTGACCTATCACTCGTACGCACGATTGGGGCTCTTTCTTGCGGCAAGATCCCATTTTTTGCAGGTACAGTTTTTTGCCGGATACTGCAAACGGGATGCTTGTATGTAGGCTTAGGTGGTAAATATTTGCCGAAAGAAACAATCATGGACACTGTCAGGCACAGCAAAAAAAAGATATGTGGAGAAGAGGATTTATCAATTACGTATCTTATAATCTAACATTTTGCTTATTATATTATGCTTATGTGCTTCAAGGAATTCTCATTTAAATATTCGTTGACACCATAATAATATTTGCTTATTAATAGCTTTTTAAATTTTTCGTGAATAGATGGAGTTTTTTTTTCTTTTTTTATACTAGATGATTGTTTTTTCAGGCTCCAAATTTTTACAGGGTGTTCTGCTCATGAATATGAACAACTTTCACTATGGGACCAACTCTGAAATCACGGAAACAAAATCAGCAAAAGTTCAATACCTACTTGACCAAAATGTAGGAAACAGTTGATTTTTTTTTTCGTGATCTCAGATTTGGTTCCATAGTGAAAGTTATTCATATTAATTGGTGGAACATCCTGTAAAAATTTGGAGACGGTAAAAAAAAAGCATGCTGTATATTCGGGTAACTTTAATTATGTAATTTTAATGATGGTAACCGAATCAAATCAATCCGAAAGCAGCTTAAGTAATCTTAAAATGCTTTCGTGGACATCAGAATGTTTGTCAACATTTGTATCCGTCACACAAAGATGTTTTCAATTCGTTATCTACTACATAACATCGGTAACATTATGTTCATAAACATGATGTGAGTTATGATATAATCCCATTTGTTGTAGCATCTTAGACCTTTTTTTTTACCCACAGGTAAGTACCTAACCTACATTGGTGATGTGTTTTCGACAAGATCCCGAAATTGAACAACGTAGGTACACATGGCTACACGTCAAGATATACATTTCCAGTTGTAGCTGACCTCGCATTGTATAGGTAGGTGTTTCGTACAACCAGAAGTCAGCTTATACTGGTTATGTATAGCTTGATGTGTGGTTCAATTTCGGAATTTTATCAATGCCAATGGGTAAAAAAATCTTACCTTGTGTGATACAGCTAGTTGTCGTGACTTTAGAAACGACAACCTCTGAAAGGCAAACCATCTACTATTACGTTTCGTAAATAGTTCCCTTCGGTATTGGCTCATAAGCATTCTCATTTTCCTTTCCACCGTACTGACGTCTGTATCCATCGCACTTGCAATTTCGAGCCAAGATTCTTGTCTTTTATCTTTATCTCTATAATGTTCCGATGAAATATCCCACAGCTCAGGTTTTTCTTCAAACCTTCTGATTAGATCGAAAACTAACTCGTTGTTCCAATAGAAAGTGGTCATGTTTACAACAAATTACAACAGCGGAAAACAAATGACAACACGTGCACGTTGTGCGGCAATATTCACGAACTAAACCGACAGAACCGCCCCTTCTCATTCGCGACAGCCTCGTGAAGTGAGACAGCGATACGCAGGCTACGCGTGTGCGAAAAAATAGAATTTGTTTGTGCAGCCAGACATTCCAGTTTATCGACAAGTTTGTAAACGTTGTTGTATAATGTTGTAAAACGCTTTGGATTCAACAACGTTGTAAAGTTACTTTCTGTGTTATGAATTATGACTACATTCGACTGAAATTAAATTTAAATAGCGGACACACCGCCGATTTGTTAAATCCAAAATACTTTGTGATTTTGATGTTTAGGAATCGAATCCTGCAAGACGTTTATTTATAGACCGTACACGATTATACGAAATACCTATCTATTGTTAAGTAGGTAGGTACGCGAATCCGGGGGTCAAATTAAATTACCTACTTATAGAAACTCCGCAGAACGTGTTGGTTATCGATATCTAAACATAATAAAACAAAAAATAATTAAATTTGTTTTTTTTTTTTTTTGTGGGGCCATTGACCGCAGTTGGTGTATTCAATTGAAACATCAGTTTAAAAAATCAGTCTTGTATATGTAAACTTTACAGAAGTGATTAATATCGATATCTAAACCCGATAAAACATATTTTCTCAACTCATACTTCAAGTACATATGTAATATAGTCCAAGAGCCCGCCGCATGAAACCACTACGATCGCCCAACAGAATAAAATGTATTTCAAAGGTTAGTACTCACAGTCACTATTCATAAAATCATTACGTGCCTAGGCAGAGTCTGAACCCAAAGTAAATATATTTTTTCTACGGTCAAATTTTTTGAACCATATCTATACCTATCGACCAACAGCTTAAAATTAGGCTTAAAATTTACCATGAAGTGAGTAAAAAAAGAATATCAATCAGTGCCTTATTAATTCCTGTTCTAATGCTTTGGCACATAACTTTTTTTATTTTTATTTTTGGAGCATTTCTACAACGTGTAACGTTAAATGCGCAAAACCTGAAAATAGTTTGATCAGAATAACGAGCAGAATTAATTGAACCACTTTTTAATATAAGTCACATTTTTCAAAAAATCTTCATTAAAAACGTTGCCGTGTCTATTTATTAATAGCCAAGCCAAGCCAAGGTCAGCGCGGCGCAGCGGCCCGGTGATAACTCCTCCCTCGGTAAAGCGTCGTCGCAGACGCAAGAAACGATCAGAATGGCCAGTAAAACTAAAACAGCACATAAAACCTTTACAATTTTTTAATGACTTATTTTCTCTCTGAAATAGGTCAATTGAATTAAAAATCAGTTGGTGTGTGTGAGGTTTTGCGCATTTAACGTTACACGTTGTATACCTATCGACCAACAGCTTGAAACCAACGCTAAAATAAAGTTTAAAAATTCCTCTACTAGAAAATAAATAAGTGCCACGTATTTGCCTGTTCACAATACCTGGCACGAAACTTTCTATTTCTTAAAACCTTATACTATTATTAACCCTTAAATGCATAATGTTGCCAAATGGCAACAAAGCACGTCATTTAATTTTTTTAAGAATGTGATAGCTGTGAGTTTCTGAACGCACCTCTTTTTGTCAAAACAATTTATATACTTTATGAATATTAATATTATTGTATAATTATTATATATTTGCAAGAGCGTCAGAAGGGGCCTCATAGCGGTCTTGGCTATCGCTATCCATCTTGGGCGTTGTAACGGTCGGAATTTAAAAATAAAAGCACACGTGTACTGTTCAGTGTCTTATTATTTGATTTTCTCACAATTTCACACAAAATCACACACAATTAACAGGATGAAACTAGATTGCGAGCCAATAGGTTAGCACGTGTCCACTTCGTTCGGCAGCTGTCAGTGGAATGACCGCCGCCATTACTCGTAGTGACACTTACTACTCTATTCGGGGTTACCCGCTCATAATTTTTATACTATCGATAAACTAATCGACTAAAACTAAATCAACATTGAAAAATCAAGTTATGATTAACAATAAATCGTAAAGTAATAATTGAGTACTTTATAATTAAAACTAATCCATAATCAGCGCGCCGTCACGGCCGTCCTGCATTATCACACGTCCTCGTGTGTGTGGGACTCATCTGTAAGCCAAAGACATAGTGCCTTATAGTATACTCCGTTCGGTCTCCCTGACTCCTCAAATGACTCCCTTAACTCAAGTTGTACAACAACTTACAGTGATTACAAATTTTAAGTCCAAATACAACGAAACGTTTCGTAAAAGACACACATAACATAGGGTCCTACAAAATATGTCACAAACGTCAGTCAATGCCACACAGGCCATTTGCTGCCACACAGGCTAGTCGTTGCCACACAGGCTAGTCATTGCCACACAGGCTAGTCATTGCCACACAGGCTTGTCTTTACCACACAGGCTAGTCATTGCCACACAGGCTAGTCATTGCCACACAGGCTTGTCTTTGCCACACAGGCTAGTCTATGCCACACAGGCTAGTCGTTGTCACATAGATCAAAGAGTACAATTGAAAGGAAATGTAATTAGTTATCATGGCCGTCATCGGCACATTCTGTCTCAATTTGGTTAGTTGGGATTTCTAGTCCGCCACTTAACTCTAATGGAACGTAACATTCGGGCATAGCACGCACACGATCGTGCGCGTATTTATACGTTCTATTAGAGTTAAGGGCCCGCAGTAAATACCTGTCACCATCCAACAGCTCAACTACTTTATAAGGGCCTTTAAATTTTGGGTCAAGCTTGGTTTGATTACGCTCGTGATTTTCAAGCAGCACATAATCACCTACTTGAAATTTTTTTAACTTTGCTTTACTTTTATCAAACCTAACTTTCTCCGAACAAGCGTTAGCTTCTATTGCTCGTGTCGATTGCTCTCTAATATGACTCAAATTAACTTCTATGTCATCTGTTTCCAAAGACATTAAGTTTAGGGGCCTAGCAACCTTTCCTATTAACAATTCTAAAGGACTTGCCTTTGTAACCCTACTCATAGTACAGTTGAGGGCTAGCTGAATGTCAGACAGTGCATCTTGCCATGACTTATTATTATCTACTTCAACAGCAGTTAACATATTTTTTAATGTGGACATGACCCGCTCTACTTGCCCATTTGCGCGGCTTGTTCCGGTAGCTATAAGGTGTAGGTTAATGTTGTGTGCATTGCAAAAGTCCCTAAACTCTTTTCCAGCAAAGCATCGACCCTGATCAGCTATAACACGTGTGGGGGCACCAAACAAAGACACATTGTATTTTAATGCCTTAATGGCACTATTTGCGTCTATGTTACGTGTATGATGTAATATCACGTACTTAGTAAAAGCGTCTATTGATACAAAAACATACTCTTTTGCGTCTTTTTTACCGCTAAGTTTACCTGTTGCATCCATGTGAATGGTATGCCATGGGATTGGAATTTTAGGGATTGGGTGTAGTTCAGCTTGAACTTTCCCCGAGTTGGACTTTGCCATTCTGCAAGTTATGCAATTTTCTACAAATTTTCGTACGTATTTGTTCATATTTGGGAACCAATAGTGGCAGTAGGCCTTTTCTAATGTTTTCTCCCACCCTAGGTGCATGATACTTTCGTGCACATGGTTTATTATAGCCCACTGAAATTCCCTAGGCACTATTGGCAACCAATAGCTCTTATTATTTCTGTCAATTTTCCGATAAAGAAGACCGCGCCTAATTTCGTACGTTTTAGCGATATCACTATTAAGCTCATTTGCCTGAAGTTTCGTCATAATAGAATTAATTTCGTTATCTTTTTCTTGCTCAGCCTTTAACCAATGGTCTGAAATCGCGGTCAAATGAATACGTTTTTGTTCGGTTCTAATAACTGAACACACTGTGGTTGGCAACGGATTACGGGAAAAGAAGTCTACGTGGCTCATATGTTTCCCCAGTCTATACTCGATATCAAAGTCAAACGCTTGCAGAAAACACCACCACCTGTGAACCCGAGGTGTAAGGTCTACTTTCGACTTAGACGCCTTGACAGCATTGCAATCAGTTACGACAGTAAACCTTCTACCCTGTAAATAGTGACGAAAATGCTTCACAGCGTTCACCACTGCAAGCGTCTCCAGCTCATATGAGTGGTATTTTGATTCAGCGCTGGAGGTTCGGCGACTATAATATTCAACTACATGCAGTTTGCCATCGACTCGCTGCATCAGTATTGCACCGTAACCTTCAGCGCTGGCATCTGTATGTAACTCTGTTGGAAGATTAGGATCAAAGATCATCAATACAGGTTTATCAATCAAGATGTCTATTATATCCCTTCGAACCTTCTCGAGTTGGGGGGTCCAATTAATTTTTCCTTTTCCCGACGTAAGCCCATAAAGTGGAGCTGCCTTTTGAGAAAACCCCGGTACGAATTGCCTGAAGTAGGAAGCCAAACCAATGAATTGGCGAAGCTGAGTTACGTTTTGAGGTGGTGGGAGTTCAGTAAGGGCTCGAATTTTACGAGGATTTGGTCTTATTTCACCGGCTGACACCTCAAAACCCAAAAATTCTACCCTCGTCTTAAGAAAACTACATTTCTTTATATTTAACGAAAATCCTGAATAAGTTAACGCTTTAAGAACTAGCTGTAATCGTTCAATGCCCTCGCCTACTGTTCGTGATGGAATGATTACGTCATCAATGTATACTACAGCGAATGACTCAGTTAATACCCCAAGGGCCTTATTAATGGCACGTTGGTACACTGATGGTGCATTACGAAGCCCAAATGGCATTGACAAATACTCAAACTGACCATCCGGTGTAACGAACGCGGTACGTTCTATGGAATTTTCTTCGACTGGTATCTGATGATAGCCGCTAGCCATATCTAACGAAGTAAAATAGTTAGCCCCCACTAAACGCTGTATTTGATCCGAAATAAGTGGCAAAGGGTATCTATCAGGCACCGTATTGCTGTTTAATTCCCTGTAATCTACGCAGAGCCTATCACTCCCGTCCTTCTTCTTAACTAGGATGATTGGGCTCGCGAAGGGGGAAGAACTTTCACGTATAATACCAGCAGACAAAAGTTCTTTGATTTGACGGCGTACTTCTTGTCTTTCGTCTGGACTTAACCTATAGGGTCTACGTTGAACCGTGAGATTAGGGTCAATTAATTTAATGACCAGCTGGCCGGTGCTAACCCTACCAGTGGGTGTACCCTCTACGAAATTACTAGAATGAATTTTCAATAAAGTTATTAATTGCTCTTTCTCACGATAAGGCACGTCGCACTCTATACTTTCGAAGTTATTTACCTTTGTACCTATGTCACAAATAGAAACTACTTTATTCTTTTTAAGAACAAGATTATTTTCAAAAATCTCTATTGAATACCCTAATGTAAGCAGATCGCGTCCAATCATTATATTGTTGGAAATACACGAATCGGGCACCACATGAAACAGTAACTGCACTGAATAACCCTGAATTGTAACTGTAGAAAGAATTTGGGTGTTGCAATTAAGGCGCGCGTTACTTATACCCACTAATGTTACTGTATTATATTGCCGTTTACCTGGAAATCTATCTGACAGAACTTGTTTTATTAAAGAGCATTCGGCACCCGAGTCAAAACAAAATGGAAACTTCTCACCGGTTGCATCTAAGAGCTCATCCGTAGCTGGCTGGATGGAACAGATATCCACTCGACGTTCGGTCCGTGCATCGCTGGCCTTGACATCCACACTGGGGCAGCGCGGCGCGATGTGGCCTCGTTCGCCACACTTAAAGCAGGTTGGAGTAATCGTCTTCTTCTGCGCGCTAGCCTCCTTTGACTGTTGAGAGGAGTTGGTATCTGAAATCTCAGGACGTGTATTAGTATTCCGGTCACGACTACTATTGCCTCGACATTCACTAGATACGTGACCCGGCTTGCCACAGTGATAGCATCGCCGCGTAATATCCATACGTGGCTTCTTCGCTTCCACAGTTGGAGTAGTCTTCTCATTATTCGGAGGTCCTCTTTTTCTAAAGCTAAAAGCCATGAGCTCTTGCTGTAATTTATTACGAGTGTCAATCTCAGTAGTAAATGTGATTCTTTGCAATCGCGGCTCAATTTTTGAAGCATGTGCTAAAGTAAGTGCGATCGCAATTTGTTCCATCGACAAAGACTTCCACCGCGCTAATATAGTGCTCATAAACCGCCCGGCATACGCAGACAAACACTCGCCTTCCTTTGGACTACTATTGAGTAGTCGCCATAAATTCGCAGCTGGAGTCTCAACAGTATCATACCGGGCTAAAAACAGGTCTTTTAATTGCGGCCACGTAATTCCAGAATAGCTAGATTGGGCAAGCCATGATGACGCCGATCCCTTGAGTGCCTTGCTCATTGTGATTATCAAATCACTGCCGGAAATAGGTTTTTCTTGTAGACATATGTCCACCGTATCACACCAAGCGCGAGCGTCGTACTCTGGAGTATCAGGATTAAACTCGGGTAACGTTATTATCATGCTGGTTGCACGTGGTTCTCGTATAGTACGAATTATTTCCATCATACTTTGTTGCTGCATTTCAAAAAGACGTTTCCAACGTTCACACTCATTATCTTGTGAAATATTAACGCACTGACCTGTATTCTGTTCCTGATGCGCCACAGGTAATCCCACTTCTGATGCAAGAGCGTCAGAAGGGGCCTCATAGCGGTCTTGGCTATCGCTATCCATCTTGGGCGTTGTAACGGTCGGAATTTAAAAATAAAAGCACACGTGTACTGTTCAGTGTCTTATTATTTGATTTTCTCACAATTTCACACAAAATCACACACAATTAACAGGATGAAACTAGATTGCGAGCCAATAGGTTAGCACGTGTCCACTTCGTTCGGCAGCTGTCAGTGGAATGACCGCCGCCATTACTCGTAGTGACACTTACTACTCTATTCGGGGTTACCCGCTCATAATTTTTATACTATCGATAAACTAATCGACTAAAACTAAATCAACATTGAAAAATCAAGTTATGATTAACAATAAATCGTAAAGTAATAATTGAGTACTTTATAATTAAAACTAATCCATAATCAGCGCGCCGTCATATTTATTATCTAAATTCTATAGATATATATAGATAGAAATACCTATACAATAGCATTTTTTGCAATACGATAAAATAAATCATGCATTTAAGGGTTAATAAAGTATTATATATTACTATTAAATTCAAGAATAAAAAATCATTCCAGTAGCAGTTACAATGATTAAAAAAAAAAAATATTTATTTGAACATTCAATAAGTGCAGACACATAGTTAATACAATATTTTTTATTTTACAAATTTATTACATTCAATTTAATAAAAACTTACATGCATGAAAATATACATATATTTTTTTCTTAATCCAACATCATCATGATCATTGCTATCATTATCGTCACGATAATCGTGATCATCGTCGACATAATCATCGTTATCATTGTCGTCGTGATCATCGTTATCATTATCATCATTATCATTACTATTATGGTAATCATCATAATTATAATTATCATCATCATAAGAATAATATCTTCAACTAACAGAGGTGTTGGATCACCTTTGAACCAAAGCGGTTCAATTTTTGAACACTTTTTGATATAAAAAAATTATGGAAAATACTCCAAAAATTATTGGACGCTCCAACAGAACACGTGTGCCAGAACGGATCTAATAACTGAGACGCTTTAGGTTCACATTAAGCATAGACAGCGTCTCTATGTATCTTTTTCTAACATAAGATCTTTCTCAGTAGCATGGGTCAAGCATAGAAAAGTCAGGGATAATACTGTGACAATGTCTAACGCTCGTTTCCTAAACATACCTGTGAAGAATCCCCACATATACAGTGTGAGTCTTTATAAAGTGCACATATTAAAAAGGGTGAAAATATAAACAGTTTTATCGACGGAAAAAATGTCAAAAAAAATCTAAAAAAAAATTTAAATTTTTAATTTTTTTTACTCTCGTTTGGGTAGCCCATGCAAACAAACTGTTACTACTTTTAAACTAAATGTCATATTAAAACAAAACAAAATGAATAATGATCTCTAATAATAGGCCAAGCTAATAAAGCCATAATTTTTTGAAAAAGAAACCTCATAAATTAATTATTCATGATTTTTTAAAGAAAATTTACCATTTTTACCATTTTTTACCATTAAAAAAAAATTTTTTTTGACATTTTTTCCGTCGATAAAATTGTTTATATTTTCACCCTTTTTAATATGTGCACTTTATAAAGACTCACACTGTATAATAACAGTATGAGTTTTTAAGAAATAGAAAGTTTCGTGCCAGGTATTGTGAACAGGCAAATACGTGGCACTTATTTATTTTGTAGTAGAGGAATGTTTAAACTTTATTTTAACGTTGGTTTCAAGCTGTTGGTCGATAGGTATAGAAATGCTCCAAAAATAAAAATAAAAAAAGTTATTTGCCAAAGCATTAGAACAGGAATTAATAAGGTACTGATTAATATTCTTGTTTTACTCACTTCATAGTAAATTTTAAGCCTCATTTTAAGCTGTTGGTCGATAGGTATAGATATGGTTAAAAAAAATTGACCGTAGAAAAAATATATTTACTTTGGGTTCAGACTCTGTCCAGGCACGTAATGATTATATGAATAGTGACTGTGAGTACTAACTTTTGAAATACATTTTATTCTGTTGGGCGATCGTAGTGGTTTCATGCAGCGGGCTCTCGCTCTAATAGTCAGACCCCTAAAAAAAATAAAAAAACAACAATAATCAACATCAATCGTTTTTAATTTTATCCTGAATCGCAATGCAGTAAGTATATTGCGATTCTGTAACCATCTCACCGTGAAAACTAGGTGAAGTGAGCGTGGAGTGAGCTGTCAGTGTCATCCCCCCTGATACTAGGGATTGACCAAGAATACATTACAATCATGATCGAGATTTTAATAATATTTTGGCTGGTGTCTGTGCCTACCATACACGGTCATTACGGAGACCTACCGTGAGGTCCCAGCTTATTAAGGGCAATGTTATCTCCATCGTCAAACACAATACAAACTCTACCACGTACCTACGTAAATTACCTACTATACTTACGAAATAATCATACTGATATTTTTTTTTAAATTTGTATGGAAATAATCTTAAAACTGCACTAATACGAGGGCCAATTCCCGTAATTAATTAAAAACGTTCAAAATCTAGACTCAATTTCATCTCAGCCACACACTCATCTGCCTAGCCTTTTCCCAACTATGTTGGGGTCTGCTTCCAGTCTTACCGGATGCAGCTGAATACCAGTATTTTACATGGAGCGACTGCCTATCTGACCTCTACAACTCAGTTACTGGGTAATACGATACCCCCTTGGCAGTGGTGTAGCGTGCCTTGGAGGGGCCCTGTATCAAAATTAGTTAGGGGGCCCAAATGAAGGGTAAAGATTTCTCACAAAAGAAACAAAAATGCTTGCATTAAATTAAAATAAATATTTATTGATTATAAGTTATCGCTTCCTCCTAGAAATTGTCATTTAGAATTTTGTCATTTCTGAAGTGAAAACTCTATAGGCACGTATGACAGTTTTTTTTATATGTTTTTTTCCCGGGAAGCACGAGATTAAGTGACTAACATTTTACTAATTTTTGCTTACACGCGTTAGGGGCCCCTGTAGCCCGGGGGCCCCGTATCATTGATACGGCTGATACGGCGGTAGCTACGCCCCTGCCCCTTGGTAAGACTCGTTGTCAGACTTTCGGGCTCAATCAGTGTCAAAAATGTAAGGAAATAATTGACAGATTGAGGACGAGATCAGACTATAAACGTTCTTAAAACGAGAATTGCCCTTTGGAGGTGCAATTCTCGTGATTTTTAGAAGTTTTAGTTTTTTGACAAGTTCTTGACAGTTGATTGTTTCTGAGATGAGATTGCAACTAGATTTTGAACGTTTTTAACTATGGGAATGGGCCTTCCAATGCGTCTAACAGTCATTTTAGGCCCTTTAAAATATGTTTTTGCTTTTTTCACAATGGAAATTAAATCCATCAACCCAATTATAACCTAGTGTTCTATATGGTACAGCAGTGCTATTCTGTAAAAATCTCACCATGAGAACTTAGGTGAAGTGAGCGGGAAGTGAGCTGTAATTAGGGATGAATAATTTTGACACTGCTCACTTCAAGCTCACATCACTTTCGCCTCTTTGCAATGACAACGTGGCATCTTTAAAAATTGCAGTTTTTGAAATATCACGTAGTCATCGCAAAGAGGCGTTATGATTTCACGGCGAGATTTTTACAGAATTGACCGCCAGGTGCAATTACCGTTACCTCAATATTCCGACCTTTATCATAATATGCAGCACCTTATCTCAACAAATGAATGAATGAATTTAACTAGGTATCATGTACCTAAGTTGTCGTCAACTTCATTACCTACCTAATACCTAGCAACCAATAGGCAGGCTTAAATCGCGGTCGTTTGAGAAAGTTTATTTTTTTTAAGCTCGTCGCGCGCCAGTCGCCGATCCGCCATCACGCCGCGCACATGCGCGTTCCCTATCAAAAACAAAACCGGTTCCGTAATAACAACATAGTATTAAATTCTTTTGAAGAAAGTCTCTGTGTTCAGTGATTTATTTTGATGTTAATCTGAGGAATATTGGAAATTTTCAAAATGAATGTAAGTGGTTTTTCTTACTTTCTTATTTTCACCATTATTTATTATTCAGTATGATTTTTATTGCACTTTGGCTGTGATTGTTGTGCCATTGCCTCGAAGTTTGGTTTAATTCCGTTCTGAATTCAAAAATAATTTGAGTGGAAATCCTTGTGCTACAACAGCCTACAGTTTCAATATTTTCATATTAAGCGAGGCATTTATAAGATTTTTGTGAGTAAAAATAATTTTGCAAAGTTAAAGAAGCATTTCATTTACATTTCTTTAACTTTGAAAATTCAGCAACAATTTACTATGCAGAATTTGTTTTAGTAATTGAAGTAAACTTGAAGTAATCAATAAAAGAAAATGAGAGCTGCTCCACTGAGGCCGTTGCACTTTAGAGCTGTTCACTGTGTAGTTAACCAACAGGTCCCATTCTGAAAATAATTATGCACGGTGAAGTAATAGGTTAACAAAAAAAAAACAAATTTTGTGTAGTAAGGTTGACAAAATATATTTATTTTTATTTACCTCGAAGCGACAAAAAATACGTTGCGTTCCTATTACATTTCTAGGTCATTCTTCTATGCAAATTATTTACGGTCTTTAGGTCAAAGAAAACGAAAAGATTTCGCGGTATTTATAGAATTTTATTAATAGAGCAAGACTACAAAATATGGAAATGTAAACAAGTGATTTATGAATTAATCATTCCATTATATTAGAAACAAAATAATAAATAACTTTTGTCTTTCCGGCTTACGACAGTGCCAGAGAGCAGTTTGTCATTCCAGCACTGTCCAGCAGCAGTGAATCATAGATTTATATGCCTACATTTTTTAACCTCTGATGTTCCACTGCTGGGCAAAGATCTTACCTATAGCTTTCCATTGTTTTTTGTGCGTCACGTACTCTGACCATTCTCCCGTAAACATATCTAGGTCGTCACGCCAGCATTTCATGAACCTCCCTCGGCAAGAAAAATTCAAATAAAATTATTTGATTATACAGGGTGTCCCTGGAAGTATGGATCAAATCGAATAGGGGCGTGGGCAAGGTCATTTCCAAACGTTTTAACCCTGAGAAGGTCGGTGCAATTCGAAAATTGAATAAAAATTTTGGCAGCACGTAGCCTCTGTAGTAAATGTTTTTTTTTTCTTATTGAACACGTTTTCTAGCTGCGTAAAAGTATTACCACAGGAAAAAGTTGAATTGATAGCCCTGATAGTTTTTTTTTTATGATTTTTTTCTTTCAGCACTATGCGAAGTGATTGAAAAAAACCAAAATTGGTCATAACTTTTGAACCGTCAAAAATTGCACGGACATTCTCAGGGTTAAAAAGTTTGGAAATGACCTTGCCCACGCCCCTATTCGATTTGATCCATACTTCCAGGGATACCCTGTATTTATATGACCAGGAAACCTCTATACGGAAGCATGGAAAAGTAAACATGCCGAATCAAATATATTTCCTCACTTTCGACAGAGACCATGTTTCGAATAACATTTAACATTTTTGTCAAAAGCTAGTGAAAGTATTCGCTAGAAAACGACTCTGCACGTCATATGTTTAACTTACTTTTACAAAATAATTGTCACTACACTGACTGGGAAAATATCTCTTTAGAATTTTCGCGAACGATTCATCTGTCGAGCTGTTTTGTTCTCAGAGAGATGTTTTGTCAGAAAAGTGTACAAAGAAATAAAAAAAAATCAAATATACTAATTAAAAAGACAGCCCTTCCCTTCCCCACTGGCAATAAGTAGCTCGTAAAAGGTCTCTTACTGCACCAATTTCAATATCGTAATGTATCTCATTACGTTCTTGTGCGTAATTGTAATGTAAAGCGCACGGTTTATCAAGATGCTCCGTCTAAAACGAACGGTACTTTTTTAAATCTTAGCAAAGAGTTTTTATGTCAGAAAAGTGGTCAACATTTTATGAATAAAATTAACTTTGGGAGATAAAATATAATAAATAAACATTTAATTCTTTAATTTCATTAATTTCGACAGTTAATTACAACCATTTATCTGTAACAAAAACACAAAAGTATTAATTTACTTTATTAGTAATACTGGCTGTTTTTTGTGCCTTTGCCATAAACAAAAGAATTTCGAATTTTAATAACTGTTTTAACAAGTAATTAAAGATTTATTCGTTTAAGAAAGTCCGAGTTTTATTTATTTCCTCACAAATGTGTTATAAAACGTCGTATGACATACGTGCGGTTTGATAATTACAGCCTCTGCTTTCTTACAGCCCTCACCTACGGCTCGGGCTAGCAATATCGCCTCAGCTGTAATTTTCAACTTACCGCACTTATATCATAATGTACTATTACAACCTTATAAATACTTAGTAATACCAGGTTCTTAACAGATTGGCTTAAATACTTATATAAAAACTAGTTGGTATTGGTAGTGACATGTACCAACAACAACAAAATACCTCTGGATTTTGCGAAAATATTCGTATCTACATACTTACCTGCTCATTGCCAAGTGATGCTAATTTTTAAACGTACTCTGTCGACCTTTACGATGGTTACGGGTAGCCCAGAAAGTCTGACAAGCAGTCTTATCAAGGGTATCGTTTGTCCAGTAACTGGGTTGTGCAGGACAGAAAGGCAGTCGCTCCAAGTAAAATACTGATAAGATTCAGTTGTATCCTGTTAGACGGAAAGCTGAACACAGCATAGTTTAGAAAAGGCTAGGCAGATAATGATGATCACTCTATCGACCTTTAGAAAATTAGAAGTCTGAAATGCTTCTTTTTTTTTTCTTTTGTGCCAGTAAAAACAAATGCCTGTCGCAAGATGCATTTGAGAAGCATTCCTAACCAGTTTGTAATTATTTATGTCACCTGTCAGTAACATGTAATGTGTAAAAAACGCAGCAAAGTGCGAGTCCGACTCGCACAAGAAGAGTTCCGTACCACTGTACAATATTTAACACTCTATTTTTTTTCCCCTTTCATTTTTCATTTTATTTAATTGTTTTTTTGTTGTTATAGCGGCAATGGTAGTTTACCTTGTAAAAATTTCAAGCAGCTACCTATTACGATTCAAAACATACAGCCCTGTGCGACGGACGGGACGGATAGCGGAGCCTTAGTAACAGGGTCCCGTTGGCATCCTTTGGGTACAGGGGCCGTATTACGAAGTATTAATGCCATCCTGATTCCAGTGCGAAAAAGGGATGGTGCTATCGGTCATGTATAGCTCCGTCTCTCTCTTACACTGGAATCATGATGGCATTAAACCGTCATAATACGGCACCAGAACGCTAAAAACTGTACAGCTGCAAGTCTAGAACAATTTACGAGGATCTAATTTGAGTATTTTATGCTCAGTCCACTTTGAAATTTTGTATTCATCTGAACTCTGAGAGGACTTGAGCTTACCTAGTTTGACATCCGCATTTCATTCGTCAACGTCGGCTGTCGCTGAACACCAGCGTTGTGTGGCTCTGTCTTGCCTTGTCACAGCATTATGCTGAGCGATGTCCATTTTTAATGGATCTAACGCATATTTTCCCACAATTTGTTCTTTTTAGGGTTCCGTACCTCAAAAGGAAAAAACGAAACCCATATAGGACCACCTTGTTGTCCGTCTGTCTGTCAAGATCCTTTATCTCGGGAACGCGTGGAGTTAAAATTAAAACCATATACTCAGGTCTACAGTCCCTTGAACTGTAAAATCAAACTTCTAAGTTAACGTAAAAAAAAGATACGGCCGTTTCAGCCGCAAAAAAACGTATATTTTGGCGCTCTCAAGGTAATCAAAATTTATAGGGTACTTTCCGTTGACCTAGAACTATGAAGTTTGGCAAGTAATATCATCTTATACTACAAGTACAGGGAAAAATCTGAAACTATACATTTGTAATTAAATAATAAAAAATACACAGTATAACCACAATTTCACTTATAAAATACAATAAAATATAAATAATTATAGGTTTAGGAAATTGAATTTTGGGAAACGCTCGGAAAAACTGCGAGACTCGATTCCTGAACTATTTATAATATGTACGTGTGTATGTATGTGTGTTGTGTGTGTGTGTTGTGTGTGTGTGTGTATGTGTGGATTAGCAATATGCTTCAAAATGATTCAAATTGAGGGTAATAGTGTGTTACGCAATTAAGGTGCTGTTTACCTTTAGCTAGAGCTAGTAGGATGCCTATACATTGCAGTAAACCCCTAACAGACAGATGTGCTGCTGGGAAGTTTTTAGCGCCACTTTTTCTTTCCAGTTAAAGCATTAACCCTTAAATGCATAATGTTGCCATATGGCAACAAAGTACGTCATTTAATTTTTTTAAGAATGTGATAGCTGTGAGTTTCTGAACGCACCTCTTTTTGTCAAAACAATACATTTACTCTATGAATATTAATATTATTATATAATTATATATTTATTTTTTCTAAATTCTATAGATAAATACCTATACAATATGCGTTTTTTGCAATACGATATAATAAATCATGCATTTAAGGGCTAAGAAGTGGTGAAGGGCAAGCATTTTGGGGAACTGTCTTATTCAATAAATGACTTTTGAATTATTTATTTTGATTCTGATAGGTGGTGGAGGTCTCGTATGGTTGAATTAAAGAATGCGCAGAAGCATCAAAATAACAATAACCAACATCCTCTCTGCTACGAGTATCAAACCACTGACTTAGGTTGTGCAAATTTACCAATAAAAAATAATATGGTGTTAAATCGTTCAACGGTAACATACTCTCACATAAATAAATCATTAAAACATAATAATAATAATAAGTATTTATTTTCTCGCCACAATAAACATTACAGACATTGTTACAAATGACAGATTATTTGGTTTAGTTTACTGTGGGAGACTGGTGCCTAAGATAGGCTTTAAGGGCCTGTGTTTCAGGTCACCAGGTCTCCGCCCTCTAGCAGTTCGATACATTGCATGATAATAATAATAATAATAAAAGTCATTTAACAGATGTTTATGATTAGGAGGTTGTATAAATACTTTTAGAGTCTGTAGCTCAACATAAGTAAACAGTCTACTTCTTTCCTTTAATTCACCATACACACTTTCACACGCCTTAAATTACCTTTATCGATCGCCTTGCCCCGGCCATTTTGATTTTAAAAGCGAATCCATCATCAGACCACTCTGTTACGAAGTACACGCAATGTTTTCTGTCCATTAAACTAATTTAATAATAGTAGTAATGTATTAGAGCCGTTGATAAAATGCAATGGAATGTGTTGAAAACTTTCTTTCGAACTTTCTGTTGGGTGAGGTAATGGCGGTGGTGAGAATTTGCCATATTATTTGAACTAGTGGCGCAAAACAGGTCACTGGGGCAGGGACAACCCTCTCGATTTCAAGACAAACACAGATAAACGACTGTTACCGTTCTTAGTTCCATTGGTCGATGTCGACTATTGATTGAGATGCGTGTTTGAATTTGAATACCTATCCGTGCTGACAACAGGGGGTCTATTCTCTTAGCACGAAAGCCGAACTTACGGGCGTTACCGACTCCTTATCACCTTCGGTCATAAGATTAGTTTGGGGTCCAAACTGTTATGGTTGGTGGCCAGGTTGATATTTAAATAAGACGACCAGACTATTTTTAGATATAGTATATTCAGCCATGACGGACGGTTTGCAATGGAATGGGGGAAGGAATGAAGGAACCGGAAAACACACAGATAACATAGTCCGATAGATACGTAACACAAACTAAATAGAATGACAACATGATTTAACAGCTGTCCGAGATGTTTTTGCCCGTCCGAAAAAGTTAATAAATCGGGAACAGAGTCTATCCGTAGTAAACCAACTTCTTTCGGACGGACCCGTACCTTCGTTGACGTACTAGAGAGTAGGCCCCTGCAGAATTTTTGATCCTGTCAGGTGAACTATTGGATGTGATAAACATGATAATTATTAACTTTGTTTTTACGTGATTAAATGTAAAATGAAAACAAAGATAAAGCACGTATTGTTGGATTAAGCAGTTAAGTGGCCAAAAAAAATGTATCGTAACTGTGTGGACGTACCCTTTGTGATAGGTTTTCATCGGGGTGTTAGGTTTACCCAAGGGCTATACCTTTTGCAATGGGTTTTCAATTCTTTAGGGTGATATCTAGGTACCCAATGGCTATGCTAATGGGCAATACATTGGTTCATTAGCCATTGGCGAAGTAACTGTTAAGTTATCAATTAAAACCAACTAGGTCAGCTAGTTATCTTTAAAATAGGTCGAATCTGTCCCAAAACCTAATTGGGGCACCCCGACTTCACGTAGTCTTTTGGCTACTACCCCTAGAGTGTATATAAAAATCCCAAGGCGCGAAGGGAGGGCAACCCCCCCCCCTCCTCTCCCCCCGTTGTAACAAAGCATAGGCAACCGTGCGAGCCGTAGCGGCTGAGGGCAGCCAGCCGAGGCTGCGGAGGTGGGCATCCTTTGTTACGTAAGAGCGAAGGGGCTGCACTTCCCGCAGCGCCGGAGACGTCGCAGGACCAACTTTGTTTTGACAACAAGTGTTTTGAGGTTAAATGAGTTTGAATGTAATGTGAGCTGCAAAATTGTTAATCAAATAGAAATTTGTCCGCTTAAGAATTATCATACTGGTCGTTTTGGATAGCTCGTACTTGAAATTCGTATTTTCAAGTCGCCGTTTTCAATATTAATTTGTGTTTGCCCTCAGTCTTTCGCCCACTTAGTATTTCAGTACGCCATAATCAGTATTTTTGACATCCTTAGTTTAAATTTATATTCGATCGTTTAAATACTAGTTATATTAAAATTCTCATGATCTGTCCAATCGTTAGGCTACACTTATTGAACGATTTAGAAGAAATGTGAGACGCTTTTCAGCTATGCTGATAACAGTTAAAGGTGTTTTCCTGTTGCCTATATAATGTATTAATATTAGTACCTATGCTATATTTTAACTATGAACTCTGGTGACCTGTCTTTAGATTCTAGGAAATGTAGCTAGGTAATTCGCATGCATCTCAATCGATTGGTAACAAGCTGTACAGACCACAATGAGTCATTGGCTTCATCCGACTTATTGTCTGTCTGCTGCACCGGAAAACGTGCGTAATCACATTCTTACCGGTCCTTTTTATCGTTATAACGGTACCTGCTTAGCGAGATCTCGGATAATTAATTATTGGAAAATCAAAACATTATAAAAGACCTTTTCTAGGACCTAGATCAAACCAAACACCAAACGCACTGTTTCTAACAAAAGTTGTAACTGCTTGTGACTGAACAACTAATGAACTAACAAAAATAATCGAAGAACAATTCAAATATCGAACAGCGTGGTCTCTTAGAAAGATTTTGACAGTTCTAATTGGCGCGAAAACGCGTTGTGTCACAGGTAAAACACAATCTCAAGCTTTTAGCTTGAAGTAACCAAAAACTTAAGAGAAATATTCTCGCAGCATCATGGTTCAGTTTTGTTAAGCAAAGAGGTGCATGACTGCAATGCAAAACAACACAAAAAACATTATTACGACGTAAACTATGTAAGACTTGCACTGATAACACTCTACATTACCTATATGGTATACAACACAAAAACAGCAAAAACTGAGGATTAGCTCATTACTTAGCTTCCTGAAGACTGAAGCAAATCAATCAGCATTATACAATAAGTAATAAGTATGCAACCAAGCAAAAAAACTATAATTTGGGAAGTGAATGCTTCAAGCGCAGTGGAGTGTGAACCTGAGAACTATTAGTCGTAATTTTAGATGATTAAATACTTATTATTTTTCGTTTTAGAGGATTATGTTTGACTAATTTGACCGTTGTCGAATTTACAGGGACATGACTTCTACTACTTTGTCTCTGGCCGTCTTAAGTAGAACTGTGGAAGTATCTACGATTTCATTCACATTTATAAAGAAACCTGAAAAAACCTTCTAAAGAGACAGAAATATGCTACAATATTAAAACTGTCTATATTGTAATCGTATCGCATTGTAATTGTATTGTAATCTTTGTTCTCAAGAACACCGTTCAGCGTGCAGACCTACTGCCTAAATTGGACGCCGTGTTTGACATAACCTTGTCACTAAGTTACTCAACAGAAGGGAAATTGAAGCAGGCTTTTGTGATGTAATATTATTCAATGTATTTTTAGAATCGATATAATTTATTGTTATCTGTTATACTTTTAATTCTGTGGTGCCCACAAACTTTTTTTATTGACTCATATATTCCCGCGCATAATCTGTCAAATTAAGCGTTCCTTTTTTGAGCAAAGGTAACTAATTTAACTAGCCTCTATTAGTTAGCTTGTTGAGATTGCTGTGTGATGAATTCTTTCCAAGATGTTTGCTACAGTTGCTACTACTTGCCAGTTGCCATAACTATTGAAATCATATATCGATTCTTGTCGTGTCGCTATGGTCTGTTGGAGTTACTTACACATTATTTAACTTTCGGCATAGGCTCACCAGCATGTCCTAGAACCATAAATTTGAAGACATGTAACATCCACCAACCTGCACTGACCCACGTGGTGGATTACGGCTGCCTGTGTCCCAGCAGTGGGAACATTATTTATTATGCTTATGTTATAGGCTCCCCTATTCCTAATAATGATTTTAAAAAGGTCCTAGAACTAGATTCAATTCTATTTTTTTTTCTTTTTTTTTTTCAATTTACGATAAGTGTTAAGTTTAGTTTATTTATAACCGCATTTAAGTACCTAACCTACGGTAGTTGCTGTAGCTGATCACAATGATGAAATAGTCACGTTCACGTTAGTGATGGGCGTTGAATCAACGAACTAGTTGAATCAACGTTGATGTCTCTTCAACGGGATTAACGTTGACCGTGTACAAATCAACTAGTTGAATTCGTCAACGAGTTACAAGACAACGACGTTTATGAATTCAACTCGTTTGACGAAACGAGAAACTGAACCCAACGTTTTATTTTCAACGTACAGACGCAAGCACATCAAGTTACTACAATCTGTCAGATTTCTTTAATAGATTTTCAACTTTATCGCTAAAGCATAAGGTTCAAAGTTGATTGGGAAAATCTGACAGTTTCGGGTAGCTTGATGTGCTGGCGTCTGTACGTAAATTGTATTTCTTTAACAATAAAACTCCCGCTACGACGCGATAACAATGACAATAATTTGAACTCTAAATAACGAATACAAGATTTGATATTTATTTAGTAATTTGATCAATGTAATTATTTAAAAAAAAAAGTAAAGGATGACATTATTAATTCTTAAAATTATCATATTCGTGCGCGGAATGAAACGTTTCCGCGCCGGCGGGCCTGTGACTGTAGGGTAGGTAGTAGGTAGTAGGTAAAGTCATCATAAAAGGTTATCCAATTTCATTAGGTAAACTGCATCAAATTGTTCGTAAATTAACATTACAATAATTGCATACGTTAGTAAAAGCGTTTAGGCGTTTATCGTTCATGCAAGTTGACGTTCGTAACACGTTAACTCGTTGACGAAATTAACTAGTTGATCAACTAGTTGACAAACGCAATTCAACGTTAACGTTTCGTTGACGGAAAAACCTTCAACGACCCATCACTAGTTCACGTACGATTTGGCTGTCAATAGAGTATAAAATTTTTAGCATCCGTCATAAAGTTCTGACTTGATAATGTTACAAGGCTAAATAAATCGTGACTGGCTTACTTGCAGATTTTATTGTTAAGTAACGTCGTTTGCGGACAAATATGTCACGTGAATTTTGTAGCATGGTTGGTACTGTACAGGTTGTCTGTAAAGGGGAACCTTACATCATTAGAAAGGTTCATCAAGGTTCATTAGAAAACTAGCGTCAGACAGCATCTGTCTGGCAGCTGAAATGAACCTTTTTGGCGCAGCCGTGAGGCACACACCATTGTTGTTTGAAACATTATTTTTATTTTGTTAATTTTCAATTTTGCGTTTCACGAACTCTGTCCAAATAAACTTTATGCTTTCTTTCTTTCTTACATCATGCAGGCTGGTAGAAAAGTGACAATATTGAATATGCGGCGATTGTTGTCATAGAACAACAGTGTTGGCGCGTAAAAGTGAACACGTCCTCTTGAAATAAATAGCGAAAATTAATTATTGCTTCTTATTTTCTTATGTAGCGCCTACCTACTTACCCCATATATAGGGTTTACTAAATCCATTGTAACAGCTGATGATGTCCCTGCCACTCTGGAGTGTAGATTACAATAACCTTCAGCACCTTATGCACCTTCAGCGTCCTATTGCTTTGAAGTCTTTTCGGTATGTTTTCTTCTTCTCTACATCCCTGCCGTCACCTCAATAATAAACCCTCTTTTTAGCACATCCTTATCTCTTCGTGTCACAAACACACCAGACAGCAAAAAGTATTAACAACTTTTCAAAGGGCATTGTGACAAGTGGGAACCACTTCCAAGTATGTTTGAGAACCAGAAAACCATAGGAATATTTAAATCTCTTCATAAGGAAATAGAGGCCGTTAAGATACTAATTTAGATCACAGATTTCCGGTGTAAGTAGAGAAAGTTCTTAAACCATAGAAGCTGGGCCCATTTTTGGGCCAGTGGTAGGATTGACATTATATTTGACGACGAGACGCAAGTAATAAGGCATAAAGATAAGTTCTGGGCAATACATTATTGTCGTATATCTCCAAAACTATTTTTAAGTCCTTAAAGATAATACAGACGTTTTGTGTGTCCAAAATCGGCCACTGTAAGGTAAGACGTCATTACTAGCCTTTATTGGGCACTCAAGATAACTTTCACTGATAATGTTGGCAGACTATGTATTGTGTTGTGCCTTGCCGAAAGTACAAAGGTTACATAGAAGACATTTTTAATCATTTAAATTATGAGGTCAATCGTTTTTATGATATTTTATGAGCAAGCACGTATTGTGCACCACTTGTCCTATTCGAGACCACGAATAGCTTAGCTTTTTAAAAATGGTTCCCCATCCCCATTTTAGCCTAGATATGTATACTTAGTTACCACAAGAAAAGCGCGTGTTGCTTCGTGAGATAAAAATATTGTATGAAAGAAATGATGGGTTATCAACGCGGGGCGTACCCGTACGTGACAAACCCAAGATAACAATTACGATTGACAAAGAATAAAAACATAAACGAAACCTTTGGGAATGGCATTTACGGATCGCGTGACGGTTTAGATTTATTAGATGTCAGTTCCTTTCCCATACATTTCTATGTCTTGTCAATTTTGTCAAATTGTGTAAACGAGGAAGTCTGTTTTTGTCTGAGACCTTAGTACTTACTTCAAATAAGTAAGTCGCTAGCTCAGCCTTTCCATGCAATGGCATGAAAAGGATAAGCTAGAGGTTCGTCTGACTATTTCCCTTTGGATAACTTTCTTGATGTTGTATCTAATATTTAAATTTTTCTCATTCATGATAGCATATCAATACATTTCACGAGCTTTTTTGGTATGACCCAGATCCGTCAGTCACACTGCGCTGTAGGGTGAACTTTATGTAAATCTAGTATAAGTGCCAGGGCAACATGAACTTCAAAGAGATCGCCAGTCATTTGTTTGGGAGGAAACAAACGCACAATTTATTAGCGCGGTACTAAGGTCGCTCACTCCTTGATCACTTCCGAATTCGAACGTGATCCGCATCCTCTATCCGATTTCTATTGTACTGCGAGCAAGCCATTGTTTTTTTTTAAATTAACGTCTTGTTTTAAGATGCCTCGTAAGGTATGGATAAAAGGTGATTAAAAGAAGGTTGTATATAGTGCATAATTTAAATATCTTCACATAATTAAGTAAAGTAATAAAATTAACTTATATTCATATTGCTATACTGAGGAATTTTATGGTTGAATTAGATTTGTTTCTTTGTTAAAAAAAATAGGATCGTAATGTCGGCAAATAATTCAAAAATACCCATTTGAAAAATTGTATTGTTTGTAACTACACGCCAATATCATCTCCGAAATAACTTCGTGTGAAAAATCAGCTTGAATGAATGCATCTAGATTTTAATCTTTCTGGTCTAAAAACTAGTGTGAAATTAAAAACATTACGTAATTGTTCACACACAATGTCTCGCCCTAATAATCACTCTGATAATGGCTGTTTTAGTCACAAACTCACAAATAATAGTTCACAATTTATTAATACATAGTTTTATTTAGACGCCTTAGAATAAGTACCTGCCTAATTTGTCAATTTAATTAAGTCTCGGATACAAAAAGAAACATTCATTCGGACACAAAGTACTAGGAGCGCATAACAGAGATGTGATTGTGAAACTTTTTTTTTTATCAGACTCAAAATTTCAATTCCTTATGAATTGAAGTTTTCTGATCAAAAAAGGATTCTCAAAACACTTTTTACTATCTTTCATCGTGTATGATGGTGTTGTCAGAAAAATAACATCAGCTCCATATTTCCGTTTTCCACTAAACGGCCTGTTTGTTATTATGTGACAACATTCTCCGTTTCCTGGTTTCCACATGCCTAGTGAGAGTGCAGCACACAAGGAAATCGCAAATATCGTATTAGTCTGCAAAGCCGTGACCGACCGTCACCAATTAATTGTGCAACCAATGTGGCTCTAATAATAACATGTATAGGACCTTTAGTAGGTTGCACTAGTGCTTAAGCAACTTTGTCAAGCCTTTCAACCGTGTAGTCGACAGTTGGTTGTTTCTTTTTTGAAATAGCCACACAAAGGACTTTTTGGGTTGTGTGCCTTTGCCTAATTTTAAAATAAATATTGTGTCTATGGTTTGTTGTTCTTAATTTCGTCTAATTTAGGCAAAGGTCATTTACTATTCAGCTTTTTCTTGGTTATTTGCTGCGTAGGACTTCATTGATTTATTAGCACATTAAATATATCTGTCGTCTGCTCGTCTGTAAGTCTCATCTCGTTCATGTTAGCCACTTTTAAGTAGTGTGTTTTAAATATTAATAAGTCTATTTTTAACCATAGCACTGACCCGGAACAGTATACAGTGTGTCCGGACATGGACTAGCGATATTCTAAATACTTAAATATAAGCTATTTTAAAGTACAATTACACTATAGGCTTAGGTCCAATATACTTCCCCGCTATGTGGCAGCCATTTTGTTTTTTTTGTTGAAGTATGCTCTATGCGAGTACAAAAAAAATCATATATCTCAAAGTTTTAGTCATACTGAGATAAAAATAGGCTTATTCGAAAGGCAATAATATTGTCTACCGTCTGCACTACAAAGCAATATGTTCACAATTCCATAACTTTTGAAAAAAAATGTGAAAGTCGAAAAAAAAAACAAAAAATTATGCAATTCAACCAATAATTGTTAATTACTACAAAAACAACCCCGAGAGCTTTTTTATTTTTTATACTAGATCGACAGTTTTTGAGCTAAGCTACAATACAACATAAAATTCACAACTGTATGTCTAATACTTTAAGAGTTATTGTTGTATGAACATAGCGTATGCGCAAGCACAAAAGGCCTTTGTCGGAACCCTAAACAGGAAATCATTAAAAAAACATAACATTCATATTGAATTTTATTTAATGTTTTTTCCAATATTAAATGAAGATTAAAATATCTAAAGCAGTTGCTCAAAGTGGCCACCTCCAGCTTGTAGACACACTACGGCTCTCTGTGCCACCTGGGTTGATGAGCGCCTAATTAAATCCAAATCGGATCTAATTTCTTCGGCGGCTGCCATAATTTTTGCGACGAGTTCTTCCCTGGTATTTGGAACTGTAGCGTATACTTTTTGTTTCATATGACCCCACAAAAAATAATCCAAGGGTGTCAAATCGGGTGAGCGAGGCGGCCACGCTACTACACCACCACGACCGATCCACGGCTGTAGATTATTATTTAAATATTCTCTCACTGCTCGAGAAAAATGCGCGGGTGCACCATCGAGCTGGAACCACATACGCCGACGGTATGATAGAGGTAGGTCCATGAGGCTGTCCGCAAACTGTGTCTGTAAGAATTCTAAAAATCTAGCGCCGTTTAATGTAGGTGGCAATTCCAATGGCCCTATCAGCCTATCGTTGATTATGCCGGCCCACACATTTACTGAGAATTCATGTTGAAATGAGCTTGGGCGCACCGCCCTTGGATTTGCGGAGCACCAGAGATGGTCGTTTCTGTGGTTTGTAATCCCAGCTCTTGTAAATTTGGCTTCATCAGTCCACAGTATTCTTTGTAAAAAATTACGGTTCTGTCTCAAATTTCTATTTATCCACGAACAAAACACAGATCTCGCAGCAAAATCTGGTTCGATCACGTCTTGAACCCGTCGAAAATGATAAGGGTGTAACCCTTCTCTTTTCAAAATTCTCCATACATGCCACTTAGACATTCGAAGTTGCACTGAAATCCGTCTAACGCTTAGTCTAGGATCATTGGTTATTAGTCTAAGCACTTCTTCTTCATCTTCGGGCGATACCAAGCGATTGCGTTCATTAACAGCTCTTTGAATACCTCTTTCCGCTAATCTTGAATGCACGTCGATAAAAGTTTGGCGACTCGGTGTAGGCCTGTTAGGGTACCTTCGTCGATATTCTTGTACAGCCAAATTTGCACTTCCATTGCAAAAGCCATACACAAAGTGTATGTCAGCAATATGTTGCGATGAATATTGACGCTGTGCCATACTTTATCACACTTTTAAATACAAAACACTAAGGCAGCACGTAAACAGCACGGACGGTAAGTGAAAGTAGCGATAGCGATCACAACGCAGGGCGAGGGACAACTAAACTAACCCAACTAATAATTTGTCCTTAAAACTGATTTTGTTTCAGGTAGTGGACTAATACGTTCTATCTCGCTTACTCACGGTAGTAACGAACAGTATTTCTCGCCTGCTCTCAGATGGAATACAGTGAATGCCATAAATGACACTCTGGCGGTTAACAAAGACGTTTTGTGCTTGCGCATACGCTATGTTCAAACAACAATAACTCTTAAAGTATTAAACATACAGTTGTGAATTTTATGTTGCATTGTAGCGTAGCTCAAAAACTGTCGATCTAGTATAAAAAATAAAAAAGTTCTCGGGGTTGTTTTTGTAGTAATTAACCATTATTGGTTGAATTGCATAATTTTTTGATTTTTTTTTCGACTTTCACATTTTTTTTCAAAAGTTATGGAATTGTGAACACATTGCTTTGTAATGCAGACGGTAGACAATATTATTGCCTTCCGAATAAGCCTATTTTTATCTCAGTATGACTAAAACTTTGAGATATATGATTTTTTTTGTACTCGCATAGAGCATATTTCAACAAAAAAAACAAAATGGCTGCCACATAGCGGGGAAGTGTATTTGACCCAAGCCTATAGTGTAATAGTACTTTAAAATAGCTTATATTTAAGTATTTAGAATATCGCTAGTCCATGTCCGGACACACTGTATATTTAAACAGCTTGCGCTGTATGACTGCTAAACATTAGCATAAGGTCAGGTCCTCGGGCCCCAGTCGTTAGTTATTATTAATATGCTAAACTTTCTTAAAAGTAACACACTTTCATGTCCACGTTGGTAAATATTTCGCACAGTTCTAGCCTTTAGGAATTGACCAATCAACTTTGAACCTTATGTATTAGTGATAAAGTTGAAAATCTATTGAAGAAATTTGACAGATTTTAGTAGCTTGATGTGCTGACGTCTATACATCCACATTCCGCCAGTTATGTTTAAGTCCCACGTAAGACGGGGAAGCCTATTACCATCAACCGGGCCCAAATCCAGACTCCTGACTGTCACTGAGAAATTCCAGATAGAAAAACCTAATCGATCTTTGCCCGACCCGGGAACCGAACCCAGGACTTCATGCTCAACAGTAACGCTTGCGACTAATGAGGCAGTGATAAATGCCGAAGTTATTTTAAAATTAACTTGATAAAGGAAATCTCGTTTTAAATTAGAGATTAAAAAAAAAACAAATTATAAATATATATTTGCCAAAAAATACATACTTAGATCAAGTCGTGATTGCAGTCAAATTGGCTACAATGACCGATTTAAATGAAATCAACTGGTTTCTCCTTCCATGGAAGATTATGATCAACGAAAGTAAACCAGTGAAGGGCCTAGTGCTAAAGTACCTTCCTAGTCCTTGAGCAATATTGCTACACGTTTGAAACTTAGGTAAAGTTATAAGTAGCTATGATTTGATCTACAAAATAGCCAATAAAGCAAACAGCAAAATAGAACATACTAATTCCATGCATGAAATATTGGGGATTCTTTAGTGATTTTAACCTTCCATTTTGAAAGAATACCGAATATTGAATAGCCATTATTTCCATTTCCGTCAGGTGAATTTTTTGCATGGAATTAGTATGTATGTACGGTATACCATATATTTTTTATTGTATTTGAAATCTTGCTTGCGATTACTTGTGAAGTTGCGAATCTAATGTCATTCCTAGGTTCGTTCGGACTGACTCATTATTATTTTCCACATAGTTCTCAGTTCTCACAATTATTGTCAACATTCTCAGGAAGTGGAACAATCTTTTCTAACAATAACTTATCTTTAATTTATATCCAAGTTCTAGGATTTTTTTCCCACCTTTTATACGTAACATCCGTAAGACAATTGGGTAACTTTCTACTGTTAGGGCTACTGCTTACCTTGATATTAGGTATTATACAATAATAAAGTGTGTTTTTTTAATAATGACCAACCGCCTCACGGTTGCTCATTATTAAAAAAAAACACATAATTGGAGCAATTTCTTCCTAATGCTTCTGTGCTACGTTCATTAACCCGTGAGAAGGCGCGCTATGAGCAATTTGCTCACACAAAAATCTAATTCAAAAATTTTTTGTCTTTCCCATGCCACATCAATTCAAGCACTTAAGTACCTTCCTAAATATTCACCCCCTCTCCCCTGACGCAATTCTCGTTCCGCTCAGTGGCGTTGCGACCGCACAGCAAGGCGTTTGTGGAGGCCGTGTACCAACGTGCGGCAATTTGCTCATCACGCGCCCAGCAATTACTTTGCACCGAACATGTAAAATACATGTGTTCAGTGTGTTTCGAGAGGCACATTAGTGTAGATTTAATGGATGAATAACACTTTTTAGTTTTTGTTATGGAACAGTTTTTATTGTGATTTTTATGAAACGTGCCAAAAAAATTAATTAATACTAGGTTGTTTTGTTATTTGCGTTAGAAGTTGCTATTATGTTTAATAGTTTTGATTAAAATACTTGTTTTCTTACTTACTAAACCTTGTGTTATTTATTTAAATACATTATAAGCCAATAAATATAGGAACACTAAAAATATAAACATTTATGATAGTGTGAGCAATTTGCTCGCACGCGCCTACTCGTGTAAGAAAATTAGGCGCGCCTTCTCACGGGTTAAGTAATTATAACTCTATTATTTTTCGTACCCAGCAGTTATCAGTCATCTTAACCAGCAGTTAGGCTCCAAAATACAAACAGTTCATACAATGCCTCCACACTTTTTTACATAACTGTAGCTCATTAGCTAAGTCAATCTACCTAGCCTTTTCCCAACTACATATTATATTGGGTTCGGCTTCCAGTACTGCCTATCTGTCCTCCACAACCCAGTTTCTGAGCACCACGCTTACCCCTTGGTGAGTCTTTTAGTCAGACTGACTACAAACAACAACTGTCAAAGATCTACGAATGACAGCTGGGAGTAACCGCTTAACGTACTATCCGAGGTACGGAGAGATCTGGATATGCAATGGATGGCCATCCCATCCACGAACCGAACGCGACAACCGTACCATATTATTTAGCCACGAGCTAAGAATAGCTAGGTATAAGTATGGTTAGACTATGAATTTTTAGCACTAACCATTGTTAGCGCCAAGACAAGGCTCAAACAAGAAAATGAAAAATAAACCATCCCAATATTGGCAACCTTAATAACATAAAATTGCATTTGCCTGATTCATATCAACACATCTTATCGCTAACAACTGTGAAGTCACCACTAATTTACCACAAGATAACTAAATTAACTCATGAGCAAGATAACTAATGAGCACCATATTGTTAATAATAAAACTGCACAGTTAGATGAGGTCTCCTCAAATGCTAATGAACGTGAATAATTAATTACAAATAGATAAATAATAAATGACAGATTGTGAGATAAAAGACGCCAAGTGAAAGTAATTTCACTTAAGCTCGGTTCCTATAGACAAAAACGAATCGTTTTGCTTACCAATGGTATCATTTCTTATTGCCAAACTGGGTATATAAATGGATTAGTTAATTTGCTAATGTTATCTGTGATAGCGTCTTCCTTATGGGAGGGTCTACTAGGTATGCAAAGCTATGTCTTAATTAGTCTTAGAATATCTTAAGGATGAAGATGATGGACTAGCTGGATATAATGATTGAATGATTTATTTATTTATTTAAACTTTTCCTGGCATCTGCCGACCTATTTGCACCGTGAAAACGTCTCGGTGAAGTGCACGGTGGGATTTTTGCAGAACAGACCGGTTGGTTCCGACAGTGGGGTGAAAACTATTGCAGGACTCACGATGCACGAGTCGTGCGAATTTTCAGACATTTTGAGGAAAGAACCACTCATATTTTAGTGGAGGTCCACAGGACTGGACAGGTGTCCAGTCAACCGTTCGGCGAACAATTACGGTTTTAGGACCTTAAGGTAGGTATGATATGGATTAATGACTGAAGCCATTTTAAACTATTTATCATTGAATAAAAGCAGCTTGTGGATAAATAAATAAACCTAATAAGCATGATAAATAGATTTCTATACTGCAGTTAATGGCAGTCGTTTCCTCTGAAACCACAAATTATTGGTTGTCAACTACATTTCATGTCATTAACAGTATTCCAAACAGAAATTCTAAATACTAGGTTTCTCGCAAACACTTACCTACCTACGTGTGTACCTACCTCTATCTAGAGGTATCTAAACATTTTAAGAAATATACATGTAGATACCACGGACTAGAAAAAAAAGAAGGACTCCGCGCCATGGATATCGAAAGTGAAGCACAGTAAGGGTGCCGGACCGTTTGTACAAACGTGCTTCACGCACACATTTACATCATAGAAAGCCGGCCGGCCGCCATTACGCGACAAGACGGCGTCTTTGTAGGTACTACTTACGTGAAGTAATAAAATTAAATAATGCCATCTTGTGTTTTGAAAACGTGTAAAAATAATTCTACATCCCAGAAAAACTGTCAAGGAATAACATATCACGGTTAAGGCACAATTTTACTTGTTGATTTATTGTATTTTTGACAATACCTACCTACTGGTGCCGATTCTGTTGTTCACAAACTAAACTTAAGTACAGTGCGTCTTTTTCTTTCTATTGCATTAAGAAAAGGACAGAAGACAAATTTTAGTTTAGTCCTGTCAAATTAATCAGCGCCTGACATAAATTGACGTATTGTTAGTAGCCAATTTTTTAATCACGTCTAAACTTGTCTATGGAGTATCATAATTTGACAGGACTAAAGTAATATTTATCTTCTGTCTTTTTCTTAGGTACACATCTGCATGACCCTTTGAGGAATATAGGCGTAATATAAAAGACGTATATAAGTATATTATGTTATATAATCGGTACCTTCCATTATAATGTTTAAAATCATACATGATTATTTAAATCCGAAGCTATAAATAAAATAACCAGCCAATAGCGTACCTAACGCATAGATAAATCATAAATAGTTATTACATAGATTAATAAAAAGAAACAAAATGCTCAAAAAAGTTTACAACTTTCACTCCAACGTACTTTCGATTTGTTACCGTTCGTTGTTAAGAATTAAAAAAGATATCCAAGTTGTTAGATAAAAAAAAAACAACCGTTGGTCACGAATTCACGATCACCAATCATTCATCCATCGAATTCGATTTCAATTCAAAACGGATTTAAGGTAACTTCTATAAAAAACGAAGTGTCTATGGTGTTGACCTTCACTGGTTCGGAAAGGTTCGGAAATACAATAAACAATAAAATATCATTCTTGGGTCAAAGAAAGTTGACAACAATGATGAAGAGAAAAGAAAATTATAACAGAGCTAATGCGTTACCAATTTATGATCACAAGTGGCCTCTAGCCTTCTAAGCAGTCTAGCTAAAACTTCAAAAAGACAATGCGATATTAGTCGATTCGCACGAATTTACTCGACTGAAACTTGCGAATCGTCACATTTAAATAATATTATTTTTTCTATATGCGACTCGCACGATGTTAATATTTGTGAAAATGCAATAAGGTTAAGAAAAAAGTATACGTTGTTGTCGTCTCGCCTACAAATAAATTAAATTCGTGCAAGTCGCCTATGAAAAAATAATATTATTTAAAAGTGACGATTCGGACTTTTCAGGCGAGTAAATTCGTGCGAATCGACTAATAAGTCAAGAAAACTGCAGCGAAGCGCAATGATTAATAGAAGCGAAAAGTATTTTAGCGCAATATAAAAATTAACGCCACAGATTAGTGGGAGCCATAAACTCCAAAGTCGGCGAACTCTTTAAAAACCTTGACCGAGATATTAAAACCTAGATGAATGCTAAAACAATAATTCAAACCAATTAAAAATACATTCTGTCAAGTGTCCAAGTCTAAATAATGACCAACCTTGAATTGATAAGAAGACGTTGACAATAATTATGATGAGTCACATATTCAAATCAAATCAAAATCATGTATTGCATAAAATGTGGTTCACAGGGCGACATCTCAAGCTACATATATGTACTTTACCAGTACAAACTGACCTCTTTTTGTATGGCAAGCCGAACAAATGCGAGGTAAGCTTATACTGGAAATATATATAGCCGTTAAGAGATGTTACATAATATATTAGTTCAGAGCAAAAAGACATTCCGCAATTCCTTGTTTTTTAAACTTTTAAATACAGAAATCCACCACATTACCAATCTCTTCCTTTCCGCCACTTGTAAGTCCAATATTTTCTACCTTCTCTCTTCCTTCTACGTCCATAAAGTCTGTTAACTTCTGTACAGGCAGAAAAACCAGCCGGCTTAAGAATCACCATTATCATCACAACTTTACTAGTCACAGCTCGCAAGCTGTTTCGTCGATTGAACAGCTTGAGTCATCAGTCACAAGTAGACTACCCCACACTACTCCACACTATACTGTTTTGTGAGAAAAAAAAAAAAAAACACGTCAAATAATAAACTTGCACACATTAACCGAATGGAAACTCAGTGAATGGTGTAAGTGCAAGTGTTGTAACGTAGACCCGGCTTATTACGTTAGCTATCTCGACCTAAGCGCAACATTCCATACTAGTTGAATTTCCTCTGATTTCTACATTCCTACTGTTCATTTATCAACTTCCTCATAAAACACGCACTACTGTGACAAGACTTGTGACAAAAAACTACTAATTTCGTGAGATGGTTCTTGTTATCTTGTCATTGATGTGAGAATATAACAGGACCGAGAACAGAACCTGGTGGTATCCCGCTGGGTCTTCGTGCAAAATTATCTCTTCTGTATCTCAAAAAGTATTAGGTACAAAACAGAGCTATTTGCTGTGTATTCACTGAGCTCTTTTAAGCACATTGTGAGAATTAGATGCGATTTTCACCATGAGTTCAAGAATATCTAGTGGAAGGCTTTACTATTCTTTACTATAATTACATTCATATTTCAGCCGTACGAAGCTGGGGTGGATTTTTAATAAAAAACAAAAGAAGGTTGAACAGAACAATGTCGATTTCACAATAGGAAATAAATAACTATATCTATTATCTAAGGAACTCACAAGCATGTAGGCACGTGGTAGGTAACTGCTAGTAACTCTATTTCCTTTGAGACGTACCTTACTTAAGTACGGCTCATAGGAAATAGAGTGACGGCAAATATGAAATATTACCAAAAAGTTATCGATGCACCGTGTCGTGTTATCTATTACATGTACAGGTAGTAATTACATTATTAAATCAATGAATTACTTTGCTAAAATTAACATTGCGAAAGGAAATTGAAAATCGAATACGCTAAGCGCGTGTCGGACATATTTTAGTAATAGATATTCGGAAGCAATACCCTCTATCTACAGAATACGGGGTGTCCGAAAAGTCATGGATTACCTTTTACCTGCTGATGGGCCACATTGACATCTACCAATAAAAAAAAATGACCTACCAATAAAAATGTTTCTTCACCAGGGCCGATCAAAAATAAGGTAAAATTTTTTTTGGTGAAAATTTTAAGTTTGTAAGTACCTAAATTATAAATCTTTTATTAACAGACTACATGGCCCACATTGTGTTAGTAAAAAAATCTTTAAAACCTATGTTAGTATCTAATTAAAAAGAGGAAATAAATTATAGGTATTTAAAAGATGATATCTGTAACATTCTTGTATTCAATCGATAGTAGGATGATTCAAGATGAAAATAAAAAAAACCTGTACTGTAGAAATGGCATGGAAAAAACTGATCAAAGGTAGAGATTTTCCAAAATTTCATTAAACATCAAAAATTCGGAAACCATAAGACTTTTACCATGGTCATTTATTTTTTATTGGTAGATCCGAAGGTGGCCCATCAGCAGGTAAAAGGTAATCCATGACTTTCCGGACACCCAGTAACTATATAACATTGATTTTGCAGCTTTAATTTTATCTGTGTAAGCTTACGTTTATAAATATAATAATACCAGTCTATTACTGCAGAGCAAAGGCCTCTTCTCATACAGACAAGGCAGGCGCACTGATTACCACGCTTGCTCAAGACTGGCGATTTCAGACTTACCGCATCTTCATGTGCTTCTGAATTTAAATAGATATTTACCCAAAGTACCTACTAATCAATTAATAACAAGTATACGTAAATCAACATCATCATCATCATGCCTTGCCTTTTCCCAAATATGTATATTAGGGTCAGCTTCCAGTCCAACTGGATGCAGTTGAATACCAGGATTTAAGTTATCTACGTAGGTATCCCTTTATTTCGTAAATTTAAGTAAGAACGTTGTGTCCCACACACAACGTAGAACCTTGTAGACTCATAGATGCTTCGATTTCTTGATAATATTCTATTTTATTAAGTACCTACTTGTTGACAGGCCTACACTCTCCCATACCTTTTAACAGTGCAATTTGAAAACGTTGTAAAAGCCAACTATTTCTGTAAGACTAACCGTGGAGTTTCTTGCTAGCTCTTCTCCATAGAAAACGACCAATTGGAACCGTGCATGACATTGCATAAGTGCCCCAGCCGATGTAGGTTTATGTGAAATAAAATATTTTAAATACGAATCACTAATATAATCCTTTCTTTTTCTTTAAAACTATCAACCTGTCATCCGACGCCAGAACGGAATATTTCCATATATACTGTGCTAGTGTTTATAACCATTTGCAGTTATAAACTTTCACCTATCATGGCATTTTCCGCAGTTTATTATACTACTCTTGTAGGACCAGTTATACAGGTATGGGTTCCTTTTACTTTCCCTACGATTTTGTTTAATTTGATTGATAATAATATCATACATATTGGAACACCAATTGACAAAATATGAGGAGATTGATTCCATGAATTATTCATTCAGTCCATATAATTTAACCGGCGAAAGAAGGAGGAGGTCAACCATTGTCCAAATCATTATCATGTAACTAATATGTTGTAACAAGTGAAGTTTTTTGCCCTTTCTACTCCATAGTTACGCTTTGGAATGGGCAACTAGTGATGATATACATATTAACACAAGCATCGTGTTTGCAGTATCCGGAAAACAGGTTGCTTGTGTGAATTAAACACGTACACCACTAAACGGAATCCTCCAAAACACCGTACCTGCAAAAAACAGGATTTTGCTGTAGGAAAGAGCCCTAAGTTGATTAATAAATTAATATAATTGTGGACCTTACCTACTCAGCAGTACTGCTTGCGACCACTAGACAAAATTTTTAACCGTCGCTTTAATTTCTGTGTTCTTAAAAAATGAGTTTTATTTAGCGTCCTACACTCCTTCCTGTTTAAACCCGATTTAGAACGAAAGCTCTTTATTTCGTTTCATCATCTAATTTGGGTCAATTTGTCCAGCTTCTTTCACGTAATCCATTTTTTATTTATCCGATAAATTATTATTAGAACCGCATCATGTCATCAGACACACATGCTGTTATGAAACTCTTCGTATACCCTGTCCGTTTCATATCCAAACATGATTAAACAATGTCTTCTGGTCTTTTTTATATCTATTGTTTAAGTGCTACCTACAATAGACTCAATTGAATTGAATAGACTTTGCACAAGTTAGTTTTTGTTATCATTTTCTCTTACACTCTTTCATTAATCTAATCTTCGTCATTTTAGGATCACCCCTTTAACTCTAGCCAGGTCATCGATCCTATGTCTAAATAATGTCATCACCACTGCTCACAAAACATGAAGGAAAACATCGTGAAGAAACCGGTATGTCCTAGAACCAAAAAAAAAAACAAAGACAAGTGACATTCACCAAATCCGCACTGGGCCCGCGTGGGCCTCTCGAAGCGAGTAAGGCCTGTGACCTAACAGTGGGGACATAATAAATAGGTAGATTACTCTTACCCTTATGCATCTATAGAGGTATGAGGAACAGGGTGTAACGTCCACTCATCCTCCATAGAAAAGGGAGGATCCTCCAACCAGACTGGTGTTGTGTCTGGCGGGGTACCGCCCGACGATTGATGTCGGGACGTTTATGCTAGGTGCGCGGTAAACTATGCTTGCGCGATGCAGGATTTTGCGTGACGTCAGTGTGATGTATAGTTCGCATGTGGCCCCCAATGACTATATTATTATTCTCTTTGACGTACGTATCTATTCAATAAGCATCCACACATTATTACTTCGTTCTTCGTCTATTCTTACACGTAGCTCTAGAAGACTCGGAAAGCGAACCAAAGACTTTTCTAAAAGGGTCAATGAAGAAATCTCCCTCCATAAGGAACTAATCTACCAAAATCTACATTGCAAAATCTTCCAGAGAAAGCTTTACATGTAACACTGTCATTTGCATAGCTAAATCGATTTGATTAGAAAGAATGGGTGATGCAAACGAACGTGTCTGACTGATCCGTTCGATTGTAAGCTTTGGCATGAACTGCTTAGCTAATTCAAAGTACCTTCCTAATCGGTGTCTAATTGAGGCTAAGAATACTTGTAGACTGATTATATCTGTTGTTGTGTTGACTAACAAGAGAAGGGAGTAGTGCCCTACTTACTAAGTGTGAGGGAAGATAGAGCGCACAGTATGTCTGCGCACACACTCTTGTGCACTATAATCTCCTGCGTCGAAGGCTGGTCTCCGCTGGGTTGCCATGGTCGAAATTCGTTCTGGAAGGCTAACTTACTAATTAAACTGTGCTGGTTCTCTCTGAAATGACTGATGTTGACTTCCAGTCAAAAAATTACTGATGTACAGACGCCAGCACATCAAGCTACCCGAAACTTTCAGATTTTCCCAATCAACTTTGAACCTTATGCTTTAGCGATAAAGTTGAAAATCTATTAAAGAAATCTGACAGATTGTAGTAGCTTGATGTGCTGGCGTCTGTACCTACTTTTGAGTTTTTCCTAGGTATAGGTATAAAATCTTCACACTTTTTCCCGACCTATGATGACATATACTTAAAGCGATGTTATCGAAGCACTTTTAAAATAAACTACATAAATATTTGAAACTAGCTGACCCAACAGACCGAACAGACGTTGCCATGTCCAAATAGATCATAGAAAAGTCTCATTGGAAAAAGGACGTTCAATTTTCCCCGAATTCGTTTCCATAAAAATCGAATTCGGACTATTACATTTTAAAACATAAAATGGCTAATTCGGTCTAGCTATTCTCAAGTGACGCGCTTTCCAGTGAACAGCATTTAATTTTTATTTATATAGAAGAATAGAAGATAGATACGGTATTAAACAGCATAGTACTGCAAGCACCAGCCAGCCATCTACTTAACGCCCGTCATCACAAGAAAACCTCAACGGAAAGTCTATATTTACATTATTTACGGACCGCAATGATATTCATAATGCATTCTGTGACGCTCAAAGTAAGTGCTTCCCCATTACACGCCAGCTTAGTGTAATGGTGAATATCGCTAATACCATAACAATGGTCCGAAAGTTTCGTTGCGCATCTTTCAAAGCGTTTTCACTTTCATCTGCAATTCATTTCACGACCGCGACATATGCGTGTGTGCATACCAATCGACTAAGAACGATGACCACTCGAAGCACAGCCCTATTTCCCTGCGGCCTTGGAGTTCCTTGTTTGAAAAAAGAAAGGAATTACTGCAGCCATGGCTTTTGAAAATAAAAAATCATCGACTGCCTCTATGGTCTGGTGGTTACAAGCGACTGCTGACCGCTAAGTTCTCGGTTCAATCGCAAGGTTGGGCAGTATTAATACTGTTTTTTTTTATTTCTATAGAAATTTTTGAGTAGCAGCGGCGAGTCCAGATATGCCCCAGTTATGACAAAGGCTCGCCCCCTATTAAATGGGACCTATGCATACCTGAAGAAATGTGGGTGTAATTATTATAATTCTCTGCCTATCACTCAGGGAATGGAGACTTGATTATGTTTTTCAACACCCTTTGAAGGTACTTACCGTGCCTAAAGAGCCAACTGGCAACTCGGATTGTCAGAACCTCGGAACTAACGTAATATCCGCACATTCCGAAATGGTCGAAATTACTTCCCCGAGACCTTGTCGAACCTTGAGTATTTAAAATTAAACCAACAGCAATGACTCTTTACCGACCTATTTCTAAAATTTTATTACTCATGGATTATTAATTTAAAAATCCCATGAATCATTGTTTGAAGAATAATGTTTGATATATTCTATTTAAAATTCTATTGTGTGGTTATCAAATAAATTAAATTATTGTATGTCCACCTGACCCAGTGTGCATGCAACTCACGTCTACACTGGTGGTTGCTAAACAAACAATTGTTTTATTTTAGTGTGGCAATACTTGTGCAAATGGCCTTTGGATAAAATATTTGGGCAATATTTGGTGCATGTTCAAGCCTGTAAAGATCACTTGAGAAATAGTAATTAAAAAAATTAATTAATTTATTATCATATCTGGGTGTTATTCATAATAATTGTACGTAACGGATATGAAAAAGATATGAAAATAAATTTAATGTAACAGAAAAGATAACAGATAGGAATTGTAAGGACTAGTACATAATACGTATAAAAATAAATATTAGTTTTATTTAATGGTTCTTTTGGCCATTTGTTTTATCCAGGAGGTTAATAAAATCTTTTGATTGACTTATAATATTGCTTTATTAAGTACGATTATTTTCGGAAAGTAATTTTGAGGAATCACATAATAATAATTAATATCCCAGTTTAGGACTATAAGGTGACATTTTATCAATCAACAGTGTAGGAACATAACATCCTCTTTGTAACATAAAAGTATTTAACGACATCGTCGTGATTTTGTAATCTTATTAAATATTACGTAAAAAGTAATGCACACCAACTAAATCTGTATTCTAAACCACGTTATTTTGAATTGCTTAACCATAGTTGGAGGGGTAAAAGTACTCATGAGTATGAACAATTTTTGCTATGAGACCAAACCAGAAGTCGCGAAGAAAAACTCAGCTATTCAGTACATTTATGTCCGCATAATTAACGCGATAAAATGTAAGTAATAACTGTTTTTTTTCGTTATTTGAACTTGACTAAGTTATTCAAACTAACGGGATTTAATAGTTAAACGTTAAAAAAAAAATCATCATCATCTTTGAAAAACACTAAAATGACGTATTTACACAGCACTGCAGACTTATGATTACCAATTGAAACGAATATTGTAAATATGTCGTTGGCGTGCCTTACTTAATAAATAAATAAAAAACTAAAAAATTCGATATTTGGCGCAATCTACAATAAAAACAATTAGTGTTCTTAATTTGCTAATCAGTCATAAAAGTTATACATTGGTGCCAATTCCGTTGTTCACAAACTAAACTAAATTTAAGTTTATTTTAGTTTGTGAACAACGGAATTGGCACCATGATGTTACTAAAACTTCGTGACACGACCATACTGTAAGCTGTGTTTGTTTCAGTTGCCGCCAAATTTTACGTCTTTTAGCTTTATCAGTCTCTGATAACTCAGATATCTTTATATAGTCTCTTCTTTTTTTCTCAGCATCTTTTTTCTTTTGTTCATTCCATTTAGTAGGATTATTTTGCTTTAAACGTTCTCTATATCTTTTTTGTCGTTCTGCTGATGTCAACGGCATTTTATCTAAAACAAAAGTAAACATTACTGTGTAGTTTCATTATAAATACTTTTATTTATCAATCCCGCTCTGCATAAAAATCTGTCAAAAAATTTAAAATTATTTTATGATAATATAAGGATAAGGTATTAATAAATCAACTCTAAGAATTCCGTGAGGATGTTTGACGTCCGTGAAAAATGCGATGTTAATTACTTATTCACGGAAAAAAACCTAAATTAAATATATTGTTAAACTATTACGCGCACCATACTCAGGTCTAGCGTTGAAAATGCTTCACGAAAAAATAAATTGTGGTTTTTTTCCGTTTTTTTCGCATGTTACATAGAAAAATTAGCAGCAAGAATCCTTCGGAAAGAAACGGGATTCTACCGAATTTTTCGCTTGATATTTGAAAATTTGTAAAAACAAGTTTCATTGAAATGTTTATTAATGAATTGATAAAACTATTTATGCGACTGACAGCTAGAATACTACAGTCCGCGCGCGAGCTCCGAGGAATGATAAGGAATGTTGACGTAATGAGCTAGAGTTGTGATTTAGTCGATATTGCACTGTCGATACTGATACATCTTAAGCCTCCGCGCGAGTGTAAATCATGAAATCATTTTATGAGGGTATTATGTACAGACGCCAGCAGGTCAACCTACCCGAAACTGTCAGATTTTCCCAATCAACCTTGAACCTAAATCTTTAGCAATAAAGTCGAAAATCTATTAAAGCGACGATAGTACAGACGCCAGCACATCAAGGTACTATAATCTGTCAAATTTATTTAATAGATTTTCAACTTTATCGCTATTTTCATTAGGTTCAAGGTTGATTACGAAAATTTGACAGTTTCGGGTACCATGATATGCTGGCGTCTGTACTATCGTCAATCTCCTCACGCACTTCAATAATAAATGAGTCGACAACATTCTCCATTAAACCATCCCTTTGCTTTCCTTTCCTTTTTTATTGGTGTAGTACTATTTATAGTAGAAAATAACACTACCTACTATCGCAAAATTAAAAATGAATCGATAAGCGTGTTCTCGCGTCAAGGTCGACACTAGTACTGGGAGAGTGCGGGGGATGGAGCGACGGTCGGGCGCGGCGCACACCCGCCCGCTTCCTCAGCCACCGATTCCTCGGAGCTCGCGCGCGGACTGTAGATGCAAACCACCCCGGGCGCGCGTGCCTAGCGCACTGATATTTTTTTTCATTCTGCTCTCGATTTTATTCAGTACGTATTATTATGGAAAGAGTTAAAGCATAGAATATCCAAAGTTAATTAAATATGGAGTGGAAGGGGACACCGACGCGAAAACGGCTGCCACGTATTCAGTTCATCATTCTGAGCCCCCCTGTATAGAAATTTTAAATTAATTATTTAAAAAAAAACAGCAGTTTCATATATTAATTGACCGTGTAGGTGCACTTTTGTAGGAAACAGCTGTTTTTTTTTTAAATAACCGATTTAAAATTTCTATACCGGGGGCTCAGAGAAATATCATATCAGAATGATGTAGGTACTGAATATGTGGTAACCGTTTTTGCGTCGGCGTCCCTTCCATCCCGTATATTAAGTACGTATTAGTAAAAAAAAACATGAAAAGTTTCAGTTCTTTTCAGTTTCTTTCATAATTTTCCGTTTTCCCAGTTTTATTAAAAAAAAAAAAAAACTTTCGAATGAAGCATTGTAAAAAACAACGGAATTGGAAAGAAACGGGACTTTTTCCTGCTTTTTCAACGCTACTCAGGCCTGTGCTGGCGGCCGCGGCGCGCGCGTCTTTTGCGTGTCACCCGCGCGGTACCTCACCCAACAATCGGCAATCGTGGTTGTGCATAATCCGTCACGCGGGAAGATAATCTTGTAACACATCCCCAAATAAAATAGAGCATTCAATATTATTAAAAGTGACAGGGGGACATTAATAAGAGTGAAAAACAATGTGAATGTTTAGAACAATTGCTTTTTAAAATGTTTCTTCGTTATTATTTATTTAATATAACAACTCCTTAAATTTCTTAGAGTTATATTTATAACACCTTATATGACGCAGCTTTACCTTTTCATATCTGTTATGTTACAGAAAAATGTAACAGAGAAATATCATATATGAACAATTAGCACGTGTCTAACCTACAAAATACTTTGTACAGCCGTGCTCAATTAGTTTTATCAAATGACTTCTACATACTTCACTTCTGCAACCACAATTCTTTTCTCGTAATAATATAAAACCTGGAAACTACTTACCGTATTCAGATGGACCACGAAAACAAATATCACAAATAAATGTCGAATTATAGCGTGACGGACAAAATTGATCGCACTGACTGAAAGAACAAAATTGCGGAATCCACAGTCACGCCATCTGTTAACAGTGTTTGTTGTGTAATGTTGCCAGTAGATAATTTTATTTCCAAGTTGGAAATAATGTTGTAAAACACTGTGACCGAGATGAAAAACAGAGATGAGTAAAATATTGGACTTATATTTAAATATGTAAATTATGTATTCATTACTATTTGTTTTATTTATTTTAAAGATTAATCTATTTTAATGGATACAAACAAACTAAAAAAGTACTAAGTCTTATACTAACACAATTCGATCTTTTTAAATATAATTTTAATGTTGCTTTAAGTAAAAATGGACATGATTTTCTTTATGAAATTTCTGTGGACACAATTTTAAAATTTGAAATATTTGAATATCTCGCTTTCGCTTACATACAAAGTCTTATGAATTGCTGTTCTAGATACTTGTAGAATTAGGGTAAATAAAATTGAGCTAATAATGAATTGGAAATTAAAAAATAATCGATCTGGACGCGGAGAGGGAAGCAAATGTACAATTTTCGTGAATAACACCCATCTACTCCTTGAGAAAAGACATGGCTCATAGCTGAACGATCGAGCGAAGAGCTCTGATGGACAATTCCCGTATTTTTTAGAAGGTTTGCATTGTAGTCTCAGTCTGAATATAATATAATAATTATGTCAAGGAACCCACCAATTTTCGTAATGTTTTGATATATTTTTTACATTGATTGTAGCTGAGATGAGATTGCCTTTTCCGAATTATATTGGAGTCGGCTCCCAGTCTAACCGGATGCTGAATACCAGTATTTTACATGGAGCGACTGCCTATCTGACCTCCACAACCCAGTTACTGGGTAATACGATACCCCTAGGTAAGACTGGTTGTCCGCCTTTGGGGCTTCTGACTATCTGCAACGACTGTCAAAGATATACGAATGACGATAGTCACCCATCCACTAACCGAGCGCTGCGAGCGTAGCTTAACCTTCGATTGACGCGTATGGCTGTAATTATTCAGCCACGAACATCTATGAAATTGTGACTAGATTTTGAACATTTTGAATTATGGGAATTGCCTTGCTGATTTTCACAAATAGGTCCACAATTATATTAATTTATTAATCAACTTAGGGGTCCTTTCCCACGGCAAAATCCTGTTTTTTGCAGGTACGGTTTTTTGCAGGATCCCGTTTAGTAGTGCTAAACGGGATCCTGCAAAAAACCGTACCTATTCACACTACATATTCACACAGGCATCCTGTTTTCCGGATACTGCAAACAGGATGCTTGTGTGAATACATATATTTAAACACTTACACTTCTAAACGGGGTCCTGCAAAAAACCGTACCTGCAAAAAACGGGACCTTGCCGTGGGAAAGAGCCCTTACTAAGGCTCTGCCAAGTTACAACATTTCCTAAATTTCTTGAAAGGCATACGTCACAAAATGCTATGTGTATATACCTATAGGTTTATAGGCCTTCTGTAATGTAAAAACAAAACAACCATAAACAATTGATTTCGAAAATCAAAGCATTTGAGAGTTCTGAAAACTTTTGATCACGCTTGTTATGACTCGAATCGATTCTGACATCGAGCAATTGTTTGCTGTGTAAATCGATTATGAATACGGTAACGTTTTTTCAGTATTCAGCTTTTCAGAATCGATTTCCATTACCGATTGTTCCTTAGTAAACCGCCATTTGGCATTGACGTCGCTTCATTTACTGAACGTAAATACAAAACATAATGTGTGTATGTATGGTACAGACACCAGCACATCAAGCTGCTACAATCTGTCAAAGTTCTTTAATAGATTTTCAACTTTATCGCTAAACCATAAGGTTCAAAGTTGATTGGGAAAATTTGACAGTTTCGGATAGCTTGTTGTGCTGGCTTCTGTACCTACCTGTTTGCAGTAAGGCTATGGTTACGGTAATGGGCGGCAGCGAGATGTACCTACAGCGTGTTCTTGAATCGCTAGCGCTCTCTGAGCATGTTGTTTAGTGATAGTACCGGCAGTTATTCTGAAAATAGTCCCCTTGAATTTGCCGACTGTTCCCCTTAAAGGCACCAACCCCTAAAGAGTAAAACCTTAGTAGGTTATAATAGAACAGAATAGAATAGAATACACCATACAAATTACAGACATGAATATTTTTTTTTTTTTTTATCTCCAGTATGCCAAAAGTGGTGACCGCGCCTGATGACATCACACTTGTTTTTCCATGAAGGGTTAGAGGCACAGGGAGGAATCTGGAGGAGGGATGGGTAGGATTATTAAAATTAAACCAACAGTAATGACTCTTTACCGACCTATTGCTAAAATTTTATTATCTACTCGTATTATGTGTTGAAACTTTTTAGCAACGTAAAACGCTCCGCTCCACGCTTCTTCATTCCACACTCACAGCCTAAAGGATGCGATATGCATTTAAATGATTAAAATGAATGGTATTCAGGGCCACATCCAGTTTCATAAAGTAGGTTTATGTAACGCATTGTGACAGGTTAGGCAATAGCTTTGTCACTCGTATTTAAAATATAGAGATCGTTATTATAATGCTTTATTGTTTTACAGTCATTCGTCTGCCCTGGCATGTATCCCTGCTTGATACACCTACGAATATTGGAATACTTACAAGTTTCACTCGAGTTTTTAATACCTACATCGTTTCATCGCCTTCCCTAGACTCAAGGTATTGAGTCTTCGTCTATTGATCAATCCAGTGGGTCGTGTACAACTCGAGTTCTTTGCAAATCTGCATTCCATTATTTTATCGTTTTATGTATATCGCCCAATTGCTAATGATCTCCACAATGAAAAGTCGACCTTCTGAATTTAACAATGAAATTCACTGCAGTCTTCACAACAAGATGTAGGTATGATTGAATTATGAATTTGAGATATTTATCAAGTTATGGAACAACAAACTGAATGTGTACCAAAGTTCAAATTCCATTGCAACCAAAAACTTAATAACAAACTTTTTGTAAAAAATGGACACTCAAAAATCAACTTGGAATACATTACTGTAAAGTAGATAACTGATTAAGTGGCGATGGAATTATCTGAGGTTATGAACACTGCTATGCCTACATACCAATTCCATGCTTCACAAAAATACGTTTTTGTGTGATGTGTTCTAAGTGAGGTTTCTTTTCCAAACAAAAAATAATTCTTGACCTCTATCAGGCATACTTAACAAAATCAACTAGCATAGCTTCCCATAATTCGACACAGTACCTACACAACATAAAGAATACATTATTCATGTCTACTTAGTAGAAACTTTTATGATAAAACATCAATCTGCAGACAATAAGCTGCATCTCGGCAGGTTCTCACGAAGATATCAATACAATAACTTGTTTTAAGTTACGAGAGATGAGCGATTGTTATCCTGGGACAATTACGGTCTGTTTATATTAAACATAGATCTGCCGGTCGATTCTGTAAAAATCATACCGTGAAATCATAAGTGAAGTGAGCACTTAATAGTGTTAATCCCTAGCGAATGACAGCTCACTCCACACTCACTTCACCCAAGCTTTCACGGTGAGATGGTTACAGAATCACATGGCTGTGCATATAGGTGCAGGTGCACTCTCTGTTTAAAAAAAGAAGGGTTTTTTTTTATTTTTTATTGTTTTCATTTCGATTGATCAACAACATCCATTGCGTTATGTACAGACGCCAGCACATCAAGCTACTCCAATCTGTCAGATTTCTTTAATAGATTTCAACTTTATCGCTAAAGCATAAGGTTCAAAGTTGATTGGGAAAATCTGACAGTTTCGGCTAGCTTGATGTGCTGGCGTCTGTACATTGTAGTGTAGACAAATTATTATAACATCTGAAATATTGGATTTACAATATCCTTCAAAATTATTCACATTGAGATTGATAGTGTTTTACGCAATTAGGACAAACAAACAATTTTACCTCTTAATAGCATTAGTTCAGAGATCAGATTCAGAGGTCTACCATAGGCCTCCGACCTCAACCTACATAGAAGTTCAACTCAATTCCTCGAGTTATAAGAACAAAACGCGAAACGGTAAAGGAATACATCGTGAGGAAACATAAATAATATATATTCGGCATATCCTTGAACTAATTTGAAGACATTCTGTGCTCACTGCTTCCGCATGGAAGATTACAGCCCACTCCCCCTCGAAAAGCCATGTCCCAGTCCTAACAGTAGGAACACTATAGCCTGCAGGTAATTGCGTAACACGCTATCAGCAGCAATCGGTTTCATTTTGACAGTTCAACAACATACATTGCGTTATTTCATTTTTCCTACATATGGAGCAATGGATTAGCAATATGCTTCAAAATTATTCAAATCCAGAGTAATAGTGTGTTACGCAATTAGGGTGGGTGCTGATTATGCTTAAATGATAAATGATTTATTTTGTGTAAGTAGGTTTGTACAAACACTTTTACATGGCAATCATAGGAGCAAATATTTACTTATCAGTTCTCATCTTATACCAGGGCAGCATGAACACAAGAAGTAATTAAACTTTCTCAAGTGAATAAGCATTACATCACCATAATTCAATGATTACAGCCTGTAAAACATCTGCTCCACTAAATTACGTCTTTTTTGGGGTCATGGCTCGGATTCTGCGTATGGGAAGATTCTAACAAAGGCACGTAAAAACTTGTACTAGCTGCATATTAATAGCGGTCATAGATTCTATAAACAATGGAGACAATATGCGTTTGGAGATGAATGATAAAAGTGGAAGATGAATGGTGTATTGGTCTTATTAGTGAAGGTTGTATGCATTCTTAGTGAAGGTCCTTCGAAATTTTCTCTTATTTAAATGTAATAGCTATGTAAATACATGGTATGCTAACGTGCTTATGTTGAATCGACTTTAGACGTTTAAAATGTGAATGAATAATCGCGTATTTATGGAACGAAGATCTTTAACGGAGCTTGTGGTAGGAGTAAACTGGTAGAAATCGTCACGTAACGAATAAGCGTTATGTATGCCCCCTCCATGCGACTTTTTATTGTGTATATTAGAAAGACTCATAGCTTTCTTGGTGATAGTTGATAGTGAGGTCAAAATGTCATATTATTAACTTCCTGATTAAGGAAGTTATAGTAATCACCCTGATTTTCGAAATCGAATTTTTTTTTAGGGTTCCGTACCTCAAAAGGAAAAACGGAACCCTTATAAGACCACTTCGTTGTCCGTCTGTCTGATCGTCAGTCAGTCAAGACCCTTTTTCTCAGGAACGCGTGGAGTTATCAAGTTAAAATTAATATCAAATACCGAAGGCTGCAATCCCTTAAATCAGTGAAAAAATCAAACTTGTAAGTCAACGCAATCAATAGATACGGGCATTTAGTTATGTTCCAAAATCAAAACTATAGGGTACTTCCCGTTGACCTAGAATCATGAAATTTGGCAAGAAGCAATTTCATGTAGAACAAGTAAAAGAAAAAATCCGAAAACCGTAAATTTGTAGTTGAGTTACAAAAAAAAATCATTTTAAAACTATGTATGTATTTACATACCTACAAATTTCCGGCTCGCACTTGACTGGTTTTTTTTATTCTTTAGCACCCTTGGAAGGGTGCTCAAGAATAAAAAAGGACGCCTTGGCATGCCTAAGGACGCTTCGGTATGCTTAAGGACGTCGCGGCATACTTAAGGATGCCACCGCATTGTTACCGGCAGTGTGCGCTTATTTATTTATTTATTTAAACTTCTCGCACAAAAGGTACAAAGGCGGACTTAATGCCTTAGGCAATCTCTACCAGTCAACCAAGGGTGGTGAAGAGATTAGATGGCAGGTGCTTCAGTTGACACGACGATGATAAAAATTACATGTAGGGATGCCGAAGGATCCCCTGCCGTACCATGCCGCCAATGTGCTCCGGGATGTGCGAAATGATGTGCAGCGGGGATAGGTTTATGAATTTATCATTATTTTATTTTAATGAAAAAAAAAATATATGAGAATGTTACTAACATAGTTTATAAGTGTTACTAACGACAATGTCAATCATTTGTGTTCGATTTAAATAAATAAATAAAATTAAAAAAAATGTAGGTGTACAATAGATATACCTACAGCTCAACCTTACCTTTCGAAGAAATTCACGCGTGTGGTTTTGTTATGTATGTCAGATTTGTAGGTTTATTCTCCTGGAAAAGTCTTCAAGTTCCACCATGACGTTGATAGGGTAAACGGCACCCTAATTGCGCAACACACTATTACCCTCAATTTGAATAATTTTGAAGCATATTGCTAATCCATTGCTCCATATATTGGAAAAATTTGTCTGCTCAACAACGTAAATAACGCAATGAATGTTGTTGCACTGTCAAAATGAAACCCATTGCTACTGATAGTGTTATGCAATTGCTCTGCTGGCTTGTGATTAGACAGTCAGTCGATCCGCCTCGTTGACGCTGCTGTCCGTCTCTAGGGACATTTACATTACGGTACTATAATCACAGTCACCATCATTTCGGTATTACCTTGCGACCGTTCTTCGTAGCGGACTGTAGGCCAATGATCTGTAGTCGACTTTTTTACGGACTATTGTCCCTAGCTTTGTCCAGCAGGGTAATTGCGTAACACACTATCAGTAGCAATGGGTTTCATTTTGACAGTTCAACAACATCCTTTGCGTTATTTACGTTGTTGAACAGAAACATTTTGCGAACATAAGGAGAAATGGAAAAGCAATATCCTTCAAAATGATTAAAATCGAGAGTAATAGTGTGTTACGCAATTAGGGTGTTGTAGTGCTATTCTATGTATAAACATCTCACCGTGAGAACTTAGGTGAAGTGAGCGTGAAGTGAGATTCAGTAGACTAATGCTAGGGATTAACACTATTGACTGCTCACTTCACCTATGATTTCACGGTGAGATTTTTACAGAATCGACCGGCTGTTATTAATTTATCTAATTAATTACAGGAACCTTTGAACTGTTAAGGGGTTGGTCAGTAAGAAAGTTGAATCTAGTTAGTCATTCCAAAGCGTATTAGGTACCTATGGAGAAGAACGAGCATGAAAGTCTACTAACTACTGTTATTTTGTTCTATTTAGAGCTTTAACCACGTCCCTGGGAAAGAAATTCGCAGGAAAGCCATAAAAAAGTAGGAAAGATGGTTTATGCAAATGAGAACTCATTTCAACTGTCACGTCTACTTAAATTGCTAATGTAAATCCGGTAGGTATTAGCACGATTCAAGTGTAGATTAGAAGATTTGCATCTCTACTACGATTGAATGTCACGACCGCAGGTAGCGTAGAATGAACGGAATAATTGCGTGCGGAATTGTTTAGTGATGTGCTTTCTGATTTGCATAATGAGTCGAGATTGATACTAATATAATTACTTATCAGTCACTAAAACAAAATCTCGCGAGTGTCACATTAGTCGTCACAAACCAACTATACATATTATTTAGATAGGAACATTCTACTTTCATTTGTCAAATTTAGAGAAGAGCAGCAGGGTAATTGCATAACACACTATCAGTAGCAATGGGTTTCATTTTGACAGTTCAACAACATTCATTGCGTTATTTATGTTGTTGAGCAGACACATTTTTCCAACGTATGGAGCAATGGATTCGCAATATGCTTCAAAATTATTCAAGTTGAGAGTAATAGTGTTACGCAATTAGGGTGCCGAATTATAAACTGCACCCTAATTGCTTAACACACTATTCCTCTGAATTTTAATTGAGTGCAGTGCCCAGTAAAATTATTCTGCCAAATACAAAGGGTAAGATGACAAAGCTAAAAAAGCAAACGCTGCAATTCCCAAGACAGCATCGCTCAACAACAGGGTAGTAGATAGATAAAAATACTACTGTTTGTTTTTCCTTACAAAATAAAATACGAAACTATTCATTTCAATTCAACAAATCCGCGCTTCAATCGATTAGGTAATGTCTACTCGAGTGTTGTTACCGATACTTACCGAAACTTATTAGAAGATGATTCACATCACTGTGCAGAAGAATTCTTATGTCATAAAGCCGTTATAAATTCGTTAACCCGAGTGCATCGTAAACGAGTTCTATTAGAAAACGTTGACCATCATTTGTACAAGGCCGTTTGTGGATTGCCTTTTGTAGGTATTAGCGCTGATTTTTCAATCATCTGATAACTTTATTCGAAGAATAATTTTAAAATTTTGACAGTTATTTCATCACAAAAACTGTCAAACGTCAATTTTATTCCTCGAATAAAAGTTATCTGGCGATGGAAAAATCAGCCCTTAGCGTTCTAAATTCAAATAATAAATATGGCGTAGAAAAGTGGCCTGTAATCCCCAAATAGTTGGGCAGACTTCGAGTTGTATTAGTACCCCATCCACATTTTACCTTAAGTCCTATGAAGGAGTCTATTGCCTATAAGAATTGTGGATATACAAATTTTTTTTATTAAAAATCATAAAAAATTCATAACTCAAAAACTATTTATTATTTTTTAATGGGACCAATTTTAAGTCTTATAAATATGTGAATAAAGGTATTTTTCATAATTTTTTATGCTCTTTTTAATGGTTAAAGTCATTTAGGAAAAAAATTATTAGAAATATGTGAAAACTGCAAACCATCATTTTGGGGTACGAACTTTGAGGGTGATTCACCCCTTTAAAACGTTTGTTAGCAAAAAAAAAATACGTATCTCATCATTTTTCATGTAGATTATTATAGTAAAGCCGCGGTGAGGGACACCTCGCGAGGTTTCCTTGTTACTAAATTATTTTCTACTAGCTTCCATCCGCGGCTCCGCCCGACTGGTATGTCGATAAAAAAAAATCTATTTCGGATTTAAAGTATCCCCATGCCAAATTTCACCAAAATCGGTCCCGGCGTTTCGGAGATTAGCCGGAACAAACAGACACATTTTTTTAACGTTTGTTTTTTTTATTATTTTAATGTTTGTAATTAGTAAAAAGCTGTTATTTTGACATTAAATACGTACTTTTATTTTATTTATTCGTGTAGACGTATAGATTTGTTATTACGCAATAGTTCAACAGTCGGATAACGCACATTCGATAGATGCAAAACTTCACAGGCGTCAGCCAATCACAGCATCTACCTTCCTGACGTGCACATTCATACAATGGTAGACTTTAAAATTACTGATATGACTAAAACAGCGATAATTGTCTGTTTATTTGTATAATTAGAAAATAATCGTAAAATAAAGAGCGGCTTTTGCATAATATGGACTCAGTTAATCTCTTTTATGCGTAGATTTTATAAGCGAAAGTAAGTATTACCGATACCGACCTACACAATTAGATAATAATAGTGAATTACTTGATTAAGTAAGATTTTTTCCACAAAATATTACAGGTTACGTCTCTTACAATAGATAGAGATTTTCTATTGAAGGTTTAAATTGAACATCCCTGGGCTAAAATAACATGGTAATTATTATCATGGATAACTAATATCTAGTAGAAGATAGTTAGCAGATTAGGTATATAAGTATCTACCTAATAAAGTTTCCTGAACATTTACTCAATATTCCTAGTTTTTTATTTATTTTTAGTTCGTGGCGGACTTACAGCTAATAAAAACAAACACCAAAAGCAAACCATAGTCACCCGAAAGCCAATTACAAATCCTCACGTATAGACTTATAATAATAATTTATGGTGTGAGCACAAAAACAAAAAAAACACACATCGCTTAAATTAAAGTAAGATGCAATATAAATACTTAGTTTGCAATGATATGACTAAAATAATAGAGAAAATAACAAAAATAATATAACCTACCACTACTTGAAAAATTCCTTTGGATCAAAATCATATTCCTTGAATATCATTGAAATTTCTGCATGCGCGCAAAATGTAATTGTTCTGCCTATAAGAAGAAGTATGAGGTACACGTATGGGTGGATTAAAACGAAGTGCTTTATTATTATTCTTTATATTTTATCACATTGTATCAGAAATAACAACCCGAAGGCCATAAAAGTATTTCTTCTGGGTAATCGAACCTGTGAAGCTGCTCCAATGGCACGATCGTAAAATTTTATAAATTAATAGGAACTTGCATAACAAAACAAATAATTATGATGTAAACTCAAATTCGCTACGAACAGTTGTTAAAAGATATTGCCCATAAACAACAAAAACCATAGAGTTTGATGAACCGTAACTATACTCCATTTGAAATAAGATTAGACATTTAAATAAACCTTTTTTACAGTCTGTTCAACCGATTTTTACTACTATACCGTAGGCATAAGGATGGAATTTAAAGCAAAAAAGTGGTTACAATACCAACTGTTCTGTGCAGCTGCCATTTGTCATTGTCAGCAACGCAATAGAATTCAAAATCGGTTGAACGGACTGTGAAAAAGGTTTATTTAAATGTCCTAATCTTATTTCAAATGGAGTATAGGCCTTAACAAAACCAATTTTCAATTACGATTTACAACGGAGAGCGAAAGTGACCCATTATTTAAATAAACGATCCGTTACATGACGTAATTTTATGTAATAAATAAATAGCATTACATTTTTTGACCGAGACGATGATTTACATTGAGTGTAACGGATTAAGATACTTAGATTATTGCCAGGGTCGCGGGTTGTTCGAAAGAGTTTCCGTGGCCCCTGGCACGGGCAACTGAAGGAACATGGGTGGGTTTTGTCAGTAAAAATCTGACACGCCCTCCCGCTTCGCCCAGAGCAGGAGAGGTTATTTGATAATTTTACATTAAAAAAAAAAAAATAGGTGAGCGGCCATCTTGGCATCAATTCATTGATTTGGCATTTTGAGTAGCTATCGCAACTCATAAACAAACATGAGCAAACCTAGGCTTACCAATTTTTTTTAATCCATAATGTTTTTTAAACAATCTGCCAATCTGCAAGGCAACTGAATAATTTGTATTCGAAGCTTGAAATAAAGTGGCTTTCTCGCAACCCCTGAAACGTGATATGTATCTACGTAAATAACCGCCTTTTTCTGCTTGCTAGCACTTTTAACCACTTTGGGCGTAATGATGGCAGTTATTTACTTTGGAAAACTCGGAACACAGCACACTCTCTTGACACCTGAAATAAACGTCCATATCGTCGACCGTAGGTTCAATTGATGTAAGGGACAAAATACCCAAAATGAGTTGAGTATACAGTTTTGTTCAGAATTTTTCGCTCTATCGAATGGTGAAAATAAAAAAAATCTAGCTTAAAAAAAATGTCCCTTACACTAATGATTTTTGGATCCAAATTTCGAATCAGCCCCACAATAACAATGTATCTGAAAAATTATGCAATATAGGAACTTGAAATGGTGTAATTATCGCCGCCAATCCACTTCAAATGAGGCAAGGGTCTTCCCAATCAACGAATTACCATTACATGGTTTATTTTTTAAGAAACAAGAATAAAACTGGCCTTACACTAATGTCTTTGTTGTCTCAAAAAACAAATATCATCCATACTTTAAATGGATTGCACGAGTTTTGACATAGTTGTCCCTTACCCCAATTTGCATTGTCATACTTTAAGCAGTGTCAACGTTACACCTATTTGAATCGAATTATTGCACTATTACCATCCCTTTCTATCTCACAACGTCTTTCTGTGTGCAAAAGAGAGGATAGTACCAATGCGAAAGCAGCGCGCGGGCATAAAAAAGTGGTATCAGTGCGAGTTCATCTGTCGTTAAAAACAACAAAAATAAGGGCTTTTTGGGAAAGTGCTCTGGCCCCTTGAAACTTTGTAGTAGGGTAGTAGGTTTCAAGGAGCCAGTGTACTTAATTTAGCTAAAAAACCATTATTTTTATAAATAAATGATAGAAGGGTTAATTTCCGGACGATAAATATTTTCGAAATTCATTCGGCACTTTTTAGTTGATTTATCAGAAATTTTTTACAAAGTTTCAAGGGGCCAGAGCACCAAAAAGCCATTACTTTTGTTATATTTTATAAATAAACAATAGAAGGGGTAGTTTCCGGATGATAAATGTTTTCGAAAATTATATGGCACTCTGTAGTTGATTTTCCAGAAATTTTTTACAAAGTTTCAAGGGGCCAGAGAACTTAATTTTGCCAAAAAGCCATTATTTTTGTTGTTTTTTTTATAAATAAGCAATAGAAGGGGTAGTTTCCGGATGATAAATGTTTTCGAAAATCATTCGACACTCTTTAGTTGATTTATCAGATTTTTTTTACAAAGTTTCAAGGGACCAGAGCACTTAGTTTTGCCAAAAAGCCGTTATGTTTTATAAATAAACAATAGAAGGGGTGGTTTCCGCATGAAACATTTTTTCGAAAATTGTTCGGCTCTATGTAGTTGATTTTCCAGAATTTTTTCACATGGTTTCAAGGGGCCAGAGCACTTAATTTAGCTAAAAACCATTATTTTTGTTGTTTTTTTTATAAAATAAGCAATAGAAGTGGTAGTTTCCGGATGATAAATGTTTTCGAAAATCATTCGGCACTCTTTAGTTGATTTATCAGAAATTTTTTACAAAGTTTCAAGGGGCCAGAGAACTTAATTTTGCTAAAAAAACCATTATTTTTGTTGTTTTTTATAAATAAACAATAGAAGGGGTAGTTGCCGGATGATAAATATTTTCGAAAATCATTCGGCACTCTTTAGTTGATTTTCCAGAAATTTTTCAAAAAGTTTCAAGGGGCCAGACAACTTAAATTTGCCAAAAAGCCATTATTTTTGTTGTTTTTTATTAATGCAATCTGATTAAATTGTTCCCTTTTTATTATTTAGATAATCACTCTATATTTTTTTTTCTAATGCATTAACAACAATATGTTACAATGATATGTCTTATTAATCGTAATTAAGGTTTATTATTCAATATATCTTTCATTATTTCGATTTTTTGCATATAAGAAAGTAGTAGAGCAGCCTTTTCTACTTTTGGAATTCAAACGTTTGGAACTTCAGCTACATGTTTGGTCGGGAATGTGCGCGGTTTTTGCAGCTACTCTTTTATTTGAATAAGAATTCAAAGTAAGTATAGGTAAAATTGTTACCATTTTTTTAATAATTTGATTTTAATAAGATGTTTATTAAAATCAAATTATTAAAAAAATGGTAACATAAATAAAACAATTATTAATAAAACAATTTTTATACAATAAAATAAAAATTGTTTTATTCAAACAAATACAAATTTGCTATTACAATGTACAAACATTGCATGTAAGCGACATACAAAAAAGCACACACACGGTTCTAATACATTTTCATGTCTTTTAAATGATTTCTTATAACGATTTCCAAATTTAAGATATCCGTACGTCAAAAGTGTGTACTTCATTTTCTGTCAAAAATCTCTTTACATTGTATTTTTTTCATAAATTTGTTCAACATGTCTTTTACACTATTTTTTCATTAATAGATTGGATCCAACGTAGAGGTCAATTTGATGTAAGGGACGGGACTACAAGAAACTTGGTCAGTAAGCGTTGTTGTAAGGGACATCTATTTTCTTAAATAGCTAACTTATTTAAATAAATGTTACACATGTAGATAGAGCACTAAAATACAAGTTTATGTGTGAAATCAGACCCGAAAAAGGTTAATAACAAAAAAAGTTATGGGCGATTTAGTCCGAAAAAAAACTTTGTCGGCCTCTCCTGAAAAATCGTATTTTGTCCCTTACTGCAATTGAACCTACGGTCGACGATATATCGGTAAACGATTCTTTCTGATTTCAGCCACGCGCACACTTATTTTGCGCGCATTCTAGGTAGAATTTTCTTTTGCTTCATACAATTGGACACATCAAATGAGACTGTAAGACAGCACGGGATATCACAACACCAACATCATTATTATGACCATATTAGTACTTACATAAGTACCAGTAGAAACTCGATTATCCGGCCCTCAGTTATACGGATTCGAGTTATACGGATTCGCGATTATGTGGAAGCTATCAACGAGCAACCACGACCAATAAGTGCATACATCGTATGTTGAAAAATGTATCTCTTCATAATTTATTAGTAAACATTCATTTTCGTTGATATGTATTTGTTGTTTTTAATAAACACATAACATTATGTATGTACTACATATGCACAAAACCCGCTTTTTTCATACATTCAATTATCCGGATTTTCGATTATCCGAATACCTAACGACAACAATTAGTCCGGTTAATCGAGTTTACACTGTAAATAGAAATTTATACAACGGTTCAATAAAATGACCCAAAGGAAAAGTTCTTGACTGAACACTTCACAAAATAAAAATAGCAACTATCCGTATTCATCTTGATTGAATTGTTTACCTCCGTCACTATAATCAGAGATCGTTACAAGTCTAGATCATTTACACGATAAGTACGAAACACTGGCTTGTAACAACCGTGATAGTGAAATTGATGCACATCTGTTAGCGAATAATTTACTTTGTGGACACCTGCATGCTACGCAGACATTAGCATCGAATGTACAGACGCCACTGTCAAAGTTTCCCAATCAAGTTCGAACCTTATACTTTGGCGATAAAGTTGAAATCTATTAAAGAAAGAACCATGCCCATCTGTCATACATCGTTAGGCCTAGAAATGGACAGTTAAATATTACACTAATATTATTTGTATTAGTTAAGCAAATGTCTACTATGATAAAAAATCTAAAAAAAAGTCCGCCGCGTTACTAGTATCACCGAAAATATCAGTAAAAGTAGAGTAATCTTTCAATAAATAAAAATAACAAATGAAAATTCATTAGATATTGTAATAAATAATAAAAAATAATAACGACTATCGGAGTACTTTTAACATTTGTTAAAAAATATATTGTTTTAAATATAATTGATTACATGACTTAATTAAATTTTACTATGCTGTCCACGCGTGGGCCGAGAATGGGTATTGTTCTTTGACAGATTGTAGTAGCTTGATGTGCGCCAGCGTTCAAAGGCTGGTTCAAAGTTGATTTCGGGTAGTTTGATGTGCTGGCGTCTGTACATGAATCGGTTCGTCACACAAGCAAACAGTATGTCGGTCACTAAAAATGTTCGCTCGAATCGCTTGTTAGCAAACATTTTAGCATGAAAGTGTGATAACGCTAACTATTAGCAATCCGTTTCATTGACTCATGCTGCAATACGTACTTACCTGAAGTGTTAACTAGGTTTTTTTCGAACATTTTGGTAAGCCAACATGCACAGCAATCAGATAAATAAGATTCGTTGGTTGGTTCTTGGCTTCCTGCAAGCGATGTGTTCGTATGGATCGCGGAGCCATTTAAACACAGATAGGCAGGGCCGTCTTTACCAGGGGGTGCAAGGGGTGCGTGGCGCCCGGGCGCAGGGTTTTAGGGGGTGCAAGCCAATCGTCTTATACCTACACATACCATGCGTAATCATAATCCGTTTTAAAAATTACTGAACGAATATTCATTACACCTTTAAAAATGCAGGCACCAATATTGTTTATATACACCTCATGCAGCTTTGCATATTCGCGTTGTGACTTGCGATGAGCAAGCACCTTATTACTACAAGAAAAAGAGCTTTTCAAGTAAAACCTTTGCTACTAACACAACGTTTGTCAGTTGTTAGTCAGTTTTGAGTTAATGAACTAAATAGGTGACAACTTGGCACCTAAACATTTTTTTGTTTTTTTTTTTTTTGTCAAGGCTGTCGCCTTGACAAAGAAAAACAAAAACGTTGCGGGCTGATTCTCGCACCCCGGCGCCCAATATGCTTAAGCCGGCTCTGCAGATAGGTACCTACTGCCAATATTTAGTAGTCAATTAGCCGATTTTTTAGGGCCGATCCTAGAATTTGTAGTACCTAAAACACTTAAAAAGTTACAGAACGTTTAAGGTTAATTTAACCTTAGAAACTCACAAAATAGCCGATGGATATTTTTGAAAATTTGGTACGATTTGAAAGAGTTCATGCATCATCATCTGCCTAGCCTTTTCCCAACTATGTTGGGGTCGGCTTCCAGTCTAACCGGATGCAGCTGAATACCAGTATTTTACATGGAGCGACTGCCTATCTGACGTCCACAACCCAGTTATTGGTTAATACGATACCCCTTGGTAAGACTGGTTGTCAGACTTTCGGGCTCCTGACTACCCGTAACGATTGTCAAAGATCCACGAATGACAGCCGGGACCAACAGCTTAACGTGATTTCCGAGGCACGGAGGAGTCTCGGTATGTAAAGATGGACCCATCCACAGGCCAACCGCGGCAAGCGTAGCTTATCTTGATCGATCGACCTGTGCGGCTGTTATTATTTAGCCACGGGCCCCTCAAAGAGTTCATGCATAATCTGAAAAAAAAAAATTGGTCAAGTGCGAGTCGGACTCGCGCACCGAGGGCTCCGTACAAATTTATAGATGTAAATAATAGCTTAATTTTTTTTTTTGTAATATAATTACAAATTTACGGTTTTCGGATTTTTTCCTTTACTTGTGCTACATGACATTGCTTCTTGCCAAATTCCATGATTCTTGGTCAACGGGAAGTACCCTATAGGATTTCGGAACACTTACCCCCGTATCTTTTGTTTGCGTTGACTTAAAAGTTTGATTTTTTCACTGCTTCAAGGGATTGCAACCTTGAGTATTTGATATTAATTTCAACTTGATAACTCCACGCGTTCCTAAGGAAAAGGTTCTTGACTGACGGACAGACAGAAGGACCACGAAGCAATCTTATAAGGGTTCCGTTTTTCCTTTTGAGGTACGGAACCCTAAAAAGGGTTTTGTGCGGCTGAATTTGAGATGACTACAACCGGATCCGGTTGTGAAATGTGTACTTGGTCAAAGTGTAAATAATTTTACTGGTATGCCTATTTAAACAACGTTATTAATGTAACCGTATCTTTGTTCCAGATAATCTGGTGCTTCACGGTGCTGGCAGTCACATGGCGGACCGCGAGTGGTCACGGCAGACTCATCGAACCTCCGTCACGCGCCTCCGCCTGGCGCTTCGGCTTCGACACGCCACACAACTACAACGACCATGAACTGTACTGCGGAGGCTTCGCAAGACAGTGGAACAAAAATGATGGCAAATGCGGAGTGTGTGGAGACGCCTGGGATGCACCAGTCCCCAGAGCACATGAACTAGGAGGCAGGTTTGGCAAAGGCGTCATCGTCCGCAAATACGCGCCGCAAGACGCCATAGTCATCAAAGTAGAACTAACAGCCAACCACAACGGCTTCTTCGAGTTTAGAGTCTGCGAAGAACCAAAAGGAACCACCCAAGACTGCTTAGACAAATACGTACTTAAAATAGACGGAAGAGAAGGAACCAAATTCTATCCTAAGGACGGCAATAAAATCTACGAGATGAAGTATAAACTACCCGAAGGACTAGAATGTTCCCATTGCGTGATGCAATGGAGATATATCGCTGGCAACAATTGGGGAGCATGTGGAAACGGGACTGAGGCCGTAGGATGTGGACCACAAGAAGAATTTAGAGCTTGTGCCGATATAGCTATAGGAGAACGCTTCGCCACCACCACCAGACGTCCCAGACCTACATACGTGCCTCCTGCCAGAAGGCCAACAGTGCCAACACCAGAAGAATCTACTGGAAGCTCGTGGTACGGCTTCGTGGTCGCTATTGTCACGTTGCTCGTTGCTATCGGCGTTCTAGCAGGACTCTACCTGTACTACTACAGAGGTGGCATCAAGATTAAAGACCTCCTAAAGTCGAAGGTGCCACCACCGGCGCCCGTTCCTCCTCCAAGACACAAAAGGGCGTCTCTATCGAGAGAACAGCCGCCAGAATTAACTCCACCAAAAATAGGGATGCTCCCTGACTCTGGATTTGAGACTGTAGACCTAAGAGCTAAATGATAGAAGAAAAGAGGCTATTAGAATAAGTAGAACTACCTAAGCTGCCTTTACTTAGTGATATTAAGTCTTGTGTGACTGAATTACGTAGAGATTCGACTAAGAAGTCGATTGTTAGGTCATTATTTTAATTTTAATTTAGGTTAATTCTACTTTTGTAAATTATAGATATTTATGTTAAATTAAATGTTATGATTGACGTCTCGGCTTTAATTCCTATAATATCCCATATCCAATTCCTATCAACAAAATGTAGTAAAAGATGGCCCTATACAAACAACCATAATGTAGAAGAACGGTCCAAAAGTAACACACTGTGGTCAATAATACATATTATAATCACGTGTATTAGTAGAGATAGCCTCCAGACTAGTACGAGTATTAGGATGATTGGTATCTCAAAGTTTTAATAGTAGGACCCAGTATATTTATACATCTAAGGGCTGGTTTTTTCCAACGCCAGATAATTTTATCCGAGAAATAATTTTTAATTTTTGACAGTTCTTCCATACAAAATCTGTCAGACCTAAATTTTATTCTTCGAATAAAAATTTATCTCTCGTTTGAAAAATCAGCCCATAATCGATAAAAGGTCGAAACTAAAATATGTCTACACGAACAAGCCGATATATTCACATATGTCTTAGTTATGATATAGTATATGGTAGCCGTGGCAGATATTTGCAATGTAGCCCGCATGTGTTTCAATAGCACCACATCAGATTACATTACAACTGTCTGCCATAGCGCCCGCCACTAATATCTGAACGGGGGTATTATGAAATGGGGTTAAAAACTGAATGCTTGTCAAGTGACAGGTGGCAGCACTGTTCATTGTTTACAAGCTGCCATTGTGTTGTTTGTTTATTTTTGTATCGATCATAAATTAAACGAAAAATAGATAAATATGTATAATGACTGGTCTTGATAATGTGATCTCATGTATAACTCTCACAAAGCGTCCGCAACTGTCAACACGTGCGATCGCTAACCGCGTATCGAGTGAACTGAGTTTTGACGAGAATGCGCCTGCCACCTGCTCCTCTCCCGGTCCCCGTTCTCATCCTACGCCCGCGCCCCTATAAGCCGCAGGCGAAGATTCAATTAAGCGGTATGCCTCTAAATGCAGTCAGTGGCGTGGCGTGTGGTTAATTGGTTTCTAGAAAAACCGGTTTTATCTATGGGATTTTTTTAATGGCAACATTAAGCCAAAATGTCACTGTCATTTGTCATAACCACAGACAAAAATCGCAAAACAAACGTGCTGTGAAAAAGCTTGAAAAAGTACCGAAAGGCAATTTATTTTGCAAAAAAAACTTTATAAATGAAAAATGGCGGTGCGGCCACAGCACATGCACGACGGTGGTATTGTGGAGCGTCGGCTGCGACCAATTTACGGTAAAAAGTTAGCTTGAGCAAGAGTTGAATACTTCAGACAACCTCTTGAGGAAAGGGGATGTTTTTCGATGAAGATATGTATATTTATGAATTTTTCAGACTGGTTGGACAATGGAAATAATAAGAAGGCGCTGCAAGAAGCGGAGAAGGTGCTTAAAAAGAGCCCTTCGCTGCAGGCTGCCCGGGCATTGAAAGCCCTAGCACTTTTTAGGTTAGGAAAGGGTCCCGAAGCGCACATAGTTCTCGACGCCCTGGCTGACGAGAAGCCGAGCGATGATACTACGCTGCAGGCGATGACAATATGCTACAGGGAATCTCAACAATGTAAGTTTAATAACCACATACATATATTAAGCACAGAAAATAGCCCACAAGGAAACCCACAGAAAAACCAATAAGAACTTGTTTAAAGTTTAGTTTTCTGTTTATCCTATGTTACAGTATTATTTTTTTCTATTTTCTTGCCTCTTGTTGTAAAAAAACTTTTTAAAATTTTGACCTAAGTACATTATTTGTGTATAAAAGTATTACTAGCTAGTAATACTAGCTTCTAAAATTTGCTGTACCTAAATCAAATATTTCAAATTTTTTCAAGTTATTTCTTACTGTGTTTCTTTATTTATCTACTATCTTCAAAGATTCCTTGTTTTACATAAAATATATTATAACCTAGAACACTCAGAAATTGTGTAGGTTCCCATTAGTGAATGAATTTTTCAGATTTTGATCTGAAGTACCGAAGAATACCCCTCTAAATACAAACTCACATATAATATCTACATACCATATCATACCTTTTTATCATATTAGTAGATAAATAAAATGTATCTTCAGTGTGTTGACTTCACTCTGATCAAATATTCTAATTAGATTACTTATATAATTCATGCCAACAAATCTGACTAGTTAATACCTGTGTAGTTTAGCTGTTGTTGCTGACAAACCACGGTTTAGTGAACCATCTAATCTCATTTTAACCCCTAATACCAATCTTGGTAGACTAAAGTAAAAAAAAAAAAGATTATTCTGTGTTGCTATGGCCTGGTTAAGGTAATACGGGCTGGTGTCCGCAACTCCACGTCAATGCGCGTATTTTGCGCGAGTGAACCTATGGCCTGGTTACTCAATAATAACTACTGAACACTAATGCTATAGGTCCGAGTGCCCACTTAGTTTTTCGAGATATCGCCAAGAGGTTGGTCAACTCTTCAGGTGACTAGAGAGCTGGCCTATTTTTTGGCCAAAGAAACAACATTGCCATACCACGTGGCAGTGTTGCCAGCCTTTTGGACACTTTTTCTATCGATGAAGATGAACTTTTTGATGGCCTTTGATTATTTCCCTTCCTTTTGATATACTTGTATATATTATTTTAAGACTGTTACCTTTTAAATTTTGCAATTATACCCTCACCTACTACTGAACTGATAGTTTAAAAACTTAACAAAGAGGTTTTCCCTCTGGTTAAATCTATGTTGCTGTTTAATCTCACGTCAGTTCATATTATGATTTCTTCTAGTTGTGATTTTGGTCAAACGGCTAGATATATTTAGAAAGAATAGCAGATTGGCATATAAGGAAGGAAAAAATAGTACATTAGGTACAATTTTATAGCTTGTGTGACCTAAACCCTACTTAAATAATGCTATTCTGTGTAAAAATGGACTAATTAAGCTATTCTGTGTAAAAATGGTCTAATTAAAGCACAGAAAAGCATTATTTACATTGTGAAGATTCGATCATGTCTATTTATCTTCTGTACGCAAAATACGCGCAATTGACGTGGAGTTGCGGACACCAGCCCGTATTACCTATCTTATAAATTAAGAAAGTATTGTCAGCAAATAACACCATTCGTGGTTGTTTTTTAATGGGTTAGATCATTAATACATACTAAATAGAGGAAAGACCTAATATCGAGTCTTAGGAACACCCATTTTTAATTTTAAACCAAATAAATTGACACCATTTATTGGAACTTTTTGCTGTCTATCATTTAAATAATGTTTTACTAAAGTGAGCGCAAGTTGACCTAGTTCATAATGTGAGGATGTTGATGTTCATATGTTCATAGTTTCAAGTGTAAGGTTTTTTGAATAATGCAGTCAAACGCCTTGGAGAGGTCACAAAAGATTCCTATGGTGTCAGTCTTACAATATCCTTTGGTGAAACTATATCGCTGATCATGTAAGATTTTGTTGGCATTCAAATGATTAAGCATTTGATTGAGCATTGCCTTTTCGAACACCTTGCTGAATATGGGTAACAAGGATACTAGTTGATAATTGTAGGTGTCTTTGCTGTCCCCTGATTTAAAAAGCGGTATAATCTTACTGTATTTAATTAAATCCGGGAAGACTTTTTGATCTACACACAAGTTAAATATCAAAGCTAAGTATGGTGCTAGTCTCGATTATGGATTAACGAACTGATAAATATTCTCCATAGATCTTTGGTAAATTTGATTTGCTGAAATGTTTTTATAACTATCGTAGGGCTTATATGTTTAAATTGAAATTTAATGGGACAGCCTTGAACACATCAATTGAGACATAGGGTGTGAAATTTAAGGCTTCCGTCGTTTCAGATGGTTTATTAGTAAAATAATTTACAAATTCCTGAGCTACTTGGGCTAAGGCTTTGGCACTGCCTGAAGTCTCCAATGTGTAAACATTGTTTCGTATTTTATTCCTACTTGTTTCGTTATTTATAACTTTCCAAACTGTTTTTATTTTGTTTTCTGCTGTTTTGATCTTGTTGCTAATAAACAGACCTTTAACTATCTTGCAGATATTTCTAAAAATTTGGAATATTATGTAGCAACATACTTGTTGAAAGTTTCAGTGTTGGTATAAGGCTTAAGGCCATACACATACACAGTATCCCTAGTCGACATTAAAGTTTCTACAAGACTGTTTTTGTCAAAATACACAATGTTGTCACTGTAATGACCAACTATATAACTATAACTGTAGGTATTATTGTATTGTCTATTTGTCAATTTTTTCAAAATATGGGAAAACACAAACCTTCTTTCCGCAGTACACAAAGTATGTATGCTATACGAAAACGCAGTGAAGTCTGAACCAGCTAGTGAAGAGCTGCATTCGCACCTGTTCATGTCATATGTACGGGTCGGAGACTACCGGTCACAGCAGAGGGCGGCTATGGCACTGTACAAGTTTGCTCCCAAGAACCCGTATTACTTCTGGGCTGTTATGAGTATTGTTTTGCAGGTTAGTAATTAATTTCTATAATTTAGGTATGCTAAGGGTTTGTTTCAGTGTCTGGATAGTCATTATCTACTACTTTAAAAAATGCAACACTATTTTTTTTTTTTTCAATTATTTCCTAATAAACCACCAGATAAGTTAACCCGGATTTATTTAGTAGTTGTAAACAAGCCATAAGGTGATTCAAGAAGAACTTCAATGTAGCCCCGAAGTTCAATATTTCTTACACTTTTTGACAAACTGCGGTGCAGTTTTACGTTGTATGTTAATCGAAATTGATATCGCGGCAATTTTGACTAAATAGGAAGACGGAGGACGGTGTGGCCGATCCAGCAATTAGGACTCGAGGTGGCCCTGCACAAGTCCGAGGCCATGTGTTTTCATGGTCCTCGCAACGCGCCACCGTTGGTTTCTCAAATAACGGTAGGAGGGGTTCAAATCGGTGTCTAGTCGACGATGAGACTCGTTCTCGACAGCTGGTGGAACTTCGTGGAGCATTTCCGACGTTTGGCTCCCAGACTAGAGCGGACCGGGGCTGCCTTGAAACGGTTCCTGCCCAATCTAGGGGGTCCAAAAGCCTCCTGCCGGAGGCTCTACGCTAGGGTCGTGCGGTCCATGGCCCTTTACGGGGAACCGGTGTGGGCGCGTTCCTTGAAGCGGCGACCAGCCAGCCGGTTGAACGCGTCCCAGAGGGTCATGGCTGTCCGACTAGTCCGGGGATACTGCACGGTCTCCGATGAGGCGTCGAGCCTCCTTGCCGGATTGCCGCCATGGGATCTGGAGGCAAAAGTCCTCGCCCACATATGGAAGTGGCGCGAAGAGGCAAAACGCCGGGCTTAACTTCGCTGCCGCGAGAAATCACGTCACAGCGGACAGAGCTCCGGCGGGATCTCATGGCGACATGGAAAGTGCGACTGTCGCAACCCAGTTCTGGACACGCCACAATTGCGGCGATAAGTCCCCTCTTTGAGGAGTGGCTGGAGAGGCGCCACGGCGTCCTCACCTTCCGCCTGAGGCAGGTCCTCACCGGAGACGGTTGCTTCCAGAGGTTCCTGTTCCGGATAAGGCGGGAGGAATGGCCCGGGTGTTACCATTGTGTGGATCGCCCGGAGGACTCGCGTCTCGCCTCCGGCTCTGGTCCAGGCCATGGTACGAAGCGAGAGTGCATGGGAAGCCGTCACCTCCTGCGAAGCAGTAGTGCTCGCGAAGGAGGCGGAACGCGTGAGGGAGAGGCAATCTTTGCGCCCTCACGCCCCTAGTCGCCTCAGGAGACGCCCTGGGCGTCGAGAATCGAGAGCCGATACCCGGCCACCGTAGGCCGGGCTTGCGGACGGCGAGCAATGGATAGTTCGCCGTCCGGTAAGGACCAAGCCCGGGTCGACGGCGCGTTGTGTTCCACGCGCGCTTCAAAGAAATGTCAGCACTAACTGATGGGGTCCGCTAGGGACTCAGACTCTTTCAAATTGGTAGTATATGTTCTGATTTGGTGTTACACTTACATTCAATTAATTTAATAGTAATTTACTTCTACAGGCCAAAACATCAGAGGACAACACGAAAAGAGGCATCCTACTCGCCCTCGCTCAAAGAATGGTCGACAATTTTATATCTGAGAACAAAATGGAAGCCGAACAAGAAGCCCGTCTCTACATCATGATCCTAGAACTGCAGGAAAAATGGGAAGACATCTTGAAATTCATCGAAAGTCCTTTATATTCCCAGTTAGTCCCTGGAAACACTGCTCAAGCTTGTATCCCATACCTAAAAAAACTTGGTGAATGGAAACGGCTCAATATAGTTTGTAAAGAATTACTATGGGATAATCAAGACCGCTGGGACTACTACGTCCCATACTTTGACTCCGTCTTCCATCTTATTGAAGAGAACGAAGAAGACTCTGAAAATGCGATTGACAATAGTGCAGAAAAATGCCATGAGTTTATTTGTACGTTGGTAGAAAGTATGACATCAGGAAGGACTTTAAGAGGTCCCTATTTAGCTAGGTTGGAGTTGTGGAAACGGTTGGCTGTTGACGGAGACCCAACGTCTCTGATTGGTAGCGGTCTTGCACTATGTGTGCAGTACTTGAGGGTGTTCGCTAATAAGCCGTGTGCGGTGCCGGATTTGAGGCCCTACCTCGGAATGATACCGCAGAAGGAAAGGGAGGAACATTGCAGAGAGTTTTTGACGTGTCTTGGATTTGACGAGAATAGTGAACCTGAGTCGGTAAGTTATTGATTGTATATCTAGCTTTCCTACTTTTAATATAAATTGTAAGCTCTTAACTTCTTTAAGTCGACGACGACCACGCAGGTTCAGGTTTACACGTGGATCACTACTATTAATATAGGAACGAACTAATACTTTACAAAATATAGGAACGAACTAATACTTATACAAACTAAAGGAACGAATTAATACTTATACAAAATAAAGGAACGAACTACTAATACTTATACAAAATAAAGGAACGAACTAATACGTATACAAAATAAAGGAACGAACTAATACTTATACAAAACTAGCGACCCGCCCCGGCTTCGCACGGGTGCAATGGAGAAACACTGATAATTTTAGAGCCATTATTTCTCGTAAAAAGTATAGGATAAAAAATGGTTATTGTGGGTTATCCTTAAGAGATAGACATATACCATCGCGAACTTTTTTGTAGACCTTTTTAAGGTGTGCAATACTGTAGTACATTATTTTGATCTATCTCGACGGGTTTAGCCAGCGTTTACAATGTAAGCACAAAAAAATGTGTTTATTTACGACATTACATTAGAAACCTCTAAAATGATCAGTGTTTCTCTACTATATTATGCATGCATTATACATATAAACCTTCCTCTTGAAACACTCTATCTATTAAAAAAAACCGCATCAAAATCCGTGGTGTAGTTTTAAAGATCTAAGCATATATGGGTAAGGCCACGAAAAAATGTTCATTTCAAAAATAAAACGCGGCCCGTACTAAAATTTGAAAAAAGAAATCGGTACCATAATTTCTAATACCATTTACAGTTTTATCAATATATATAGAGCATTCCTACACAACGTGGATTAATTAAAATCCAAAAATATCTTATCTATTTATGTAAATTTTCGATCAACATTTTCGGTTGATTACAGCTTCCATACAAAATCAAAATGTCCCTCGACCATGCAGCACCAAACTTTTGTTTTTTTTATTATCTAATCATGTTATTATCATATAAATGCTACATTTTTCCAATTTTATACTGTTATGGCTTTGTTATAAAATAAATAAATAATTTTAGTCTGCCTATTTAAAAAAAAAAACACGTTTAAAAACATGGGCCGAAATTGATTCCCGTGTGTGACATAACACGAAATACTTAATAGTTATTAGTTTTAAAATCACAGCAGCACTAAAAATATTTTGTTTTGCTGGCCAACTTCCCTAAGATCATAGAGAAATGTCAAACTTCTGCCAGCCATTTTAATGTGGAAGTAATTCGTGAGTTTGCTGTTCGCGGATTTTTGGTCTCCTAGTTTTTCCCAGTTATATAACGTAATTTGTCAAGGTAAATATTGAAATTTAATCTATTAATGTCAGAATTACTGTACAGAATGTTGTCTTTTGGGGAATCGACTAGTTTTCTGTTCATTTAGACTGTATTTAAAAGTTTTATTCTCACAAAAAGGTTATATTTTCACGTGTGTTTATTCCCGCATGTTGCGGGATTTTTGAGGCAGTTAAAAATTTTTGGGCAGAAAAAATCAAACGCTGAAAGAACTAAAAAGAACAGGAAAAAAATAGCAGATTTTGGCAGTTCATTCATTTCATTTCATACATTTCCTATCAACATTTTTTTGTCCCTATGTTTGGAGTTTGTTACCGGTGACAGTACTTAAATTAACAATAGTTTTATAACTATTTTAAAGTTCTAATAAAGATTTT
>OX451404.1:11325672-11400841 GCA_949629135.1 Eremobia ochroleuca | reverse complement strand
TTTGTTTTTTTCGAAAAAACTAATAAAATTGTTTTTTTGAGTAAATTTCAAACCGCGCAGATCTACGTTTGAAGCTTTTAAAAATTGGAGCGCAGACCTGCGTTCCGGCATACGAAGGGTTAAAGCCCACTTTCACCTTAATTCACACATTTAAGTTCGTGATGATATTAAAACGTCATTTTGTCTCGGTCATCTTCAAACAATTGACAGAAATAGAACGATGCTATAAATTCGTTTAACGCTCAATGCATTTAGTCATTTCTGGTGCCAGTGGGCCTCAGTTTTATAATATTTTATGACCAATTTCCAGAGTAAACATTACTTTCACAATTAATATCTCTGTTCTTGAAATTTAAGTGAAATAAAATGAATTGAAAGTATAACGATTCTGATTGTGATGAAAATAACTGAGTTTATACCTGATCAAAATCATTGAAATTTACAATTCTCATAAATTACTATCTTGAAGTAGTTTGTGACCATTTCTAGACAACCATTAAAATGAAAAAGAAAGCCGCGAACATTCCCATTGAACGACACTCAAAACAAAAGAAGACAGTATTGTAAACAAAACTATTTTATTTCCAGTTCATAGGTATCATAACGTTCTTGCTGGGCGTCTGCAACGAGCTGTTCTCGCCGGCCAGCACCAAGAAATCAAAGAAAAAGACCAACCACTCGCCCGACGAACTGAAAACCTCAGAGCTTCTGAACAAACTAAACGAAACGGTACAAAACTCCATCAGTTTCCTCGAAAATATACTCGATGAGTGGCCCAAATACGAATTCGCTAACGACCTCGAACAATCCCCTCGCTAAATTAAATATAGAAGAAGACGAAAAATACCAAAGCCCAGTAGAGAATAAACTCAAAAACGGACGAGAACATATGCTAATGGATGTCGGAAATATTCTCAAAAGAAAATCGAAATATCTAAAGAGTCTGCTACAATGATGCCTTGCAGCTTAGTGCTTGTACGAAATAATTAAGTATTGTTTTTATAATAAATATACATATCTTGTAAATACTTTTGTCTTTGCTGTTCGCGGTTGTTGCTGTTGGCTCGTAACGTCGATGGAGTTCTAGCCAATGACGTGCGAATGTCGTGTACAGCTAAGATCTTTCGGCGCGTGGCAAAAACTGGAACTAAAGCCGCCATCTTGATTTTTCTATATATCTCACAAAATAATTGCACAAGCGTTTACCGACAGCGCCAACGTTTACTGTCAACGTCATTCGAGCGCCAAAAGATTCTTGTACAATCCTTTCACAGTAATTTTACCTCTGATGTTAGGTGTCATTCGCATGTCATCTTCTAATAAGAAGCTGTGGCTTCAGCAGCCTTATTCCGTCACACGCTCCTAATGACAATCGCTTTCATAATGACAATTTTATTCATATAAATTATACACATATGCATCTAGACACACATGACGCGACGACCTTTCGATCAAGAATACTATATTCAGGGTTAGCGCCTCCAAAGCAGCCCGAAAAATAAGGCAATATATCCAAAAATCATACAACCCTGTATGTTCATATAATCCAATTGAATGATCCAAATATCAATCAATAGGATTATATGCACTTAAAAGTGTTGTATTGATGATTCTAATGATTATTATTCTATAAATACATACTTGTTACGCTCGCGAACCATATTTTAATCAGCATTCAACATGATTATATGACATTGGCCTGCAATTTGCAAAAACGTAAGAAAATGCTTTTCGTTTTAGAATTTAGAGGTTTTGTTTGTGATACTTATCTAGTCTATTCTTACTCGAAGAGTCGAAAAAAACATTTTTTCAAACATATTTTAAATATGTTTGGTGGTACTCTTAAAAGCCTTAAGCGATTGTCATTTGGAGTAGGCTGCAGATTTTACTGACCTATCTCGATTGTTGTAACTGAATTAGTCAATAATTGTTATAAATACGTCCCTATTTCATCAGAAATCTTCAGATATAAATGAACCCGATGTATGATAATACAGTGAAGTTTTTAAAATAAATAGATTTACAGAATTTTGCCTTATTATGGATGTTAAGACGTGAAATAGCATAATATTGTAAAGACAATAGTTGTTTAATTGATTTACATTCAGCTTTAAAGCTAGCTATCATAAGATAGATGCTGTTAACCAACGCTTTGAGGCTCCTATTATACTGGCGTTTCCTTCTACACGAAACAAAGTTAGATTACAAATTAATATGCTTGCGTGTTTCTATAGACTGTTCCAAAAGTATCTGCTGAAAACGTTAACAAATGGATCAGAAAAAGTAGCTGTAGATGCTTATTTGTACTTGCAAATTGAGTGCTTTGATTTTATTTAACCCGAAATTCTAATTTCGAATCACCTTGAAGGTGTTTTTCATTTGACAATTGAAGTTAATTAAAAATAATACTTTTCGTCAATGATTTTTCAATTATATGTTTATAAATAATTTTAGACAAACAAAAAATGTTGGAAAAGTGGTGAGATATAAAGCTGAAACCTTCTAAATATATATGAAAGTCTTACTAATTCCCTTTGGTGAGTGATTGCGTTAGAATTTAACCTGATCGGGGTTTGTTTACATTTTCATCTGATACTTTTGAAACAGACTGTAGGGCAGGAGTCCCGCCAGTGGTAGGATCTTTGAAGACATTGATTGCACTTCCAATTTTATCCAGTCTGTATTCACAACTAGTCTTCCTGTGTCTTCAAATTGCCGATAAAATAAAAATTGTATAAAACAACATAATCTGTAAGTTTTATTTCTATTCTAATTATGATAGTTTCTAATAAATACTACATATTGGATTGTTTGAGAAAGCGTACTTGAATATTTTGTGAGATAACCGTAATGCATGCAATTTAATTACATACTAAAATACACATTTAAAGTACTCCACATTTGAAGTCATTGCATTTAATACTTTACAGAGTGCGAAGCTCTTTCATAGTATTTTTATCTCACGAAGCGAGGCGCGCTTTACTTGTGCTAACCAAGTGATGAAACACGCTGTGAATGTGTTCGTGAAGACGAGCAGTGTCAGCACATAACACACACACTTCTGACTTCGCCAGTGTCTCGGATGGCAATGAGCGCTCCTGCGCTCACACACACATTCACAGCGTTTGTACGCTTGGTAACCACAAATAAAGCGCGCGTCGCTTCTTGAGATAAAAATACTATACTTAACGACGATCGCATTCGCCCAGTGACAAAATCCACCCTGTATAGACTGGCCTGCACATCAAGCTACTACAATCTGTCAAATTTCTTTAATAGGTTTTCAACTTTATCGCTGAAGTATAAGGTTCAAAGTTGATTGGGAAAATTTGATAGTTTTGGGTACCTTGATGTGCTGGCGTCTGTACCTACTTGCTAAATAAAAATTGCATAATAAAATATGTACTCCTTGCTCCATTGTTGGCTAGCAGAATAGCTACTAGAATATTGTTTCGGGGTTCAAAAAATGCTCAAAACCAACGCAAATTAACAACGCATTTGTGCTTCGTACGAATGAAAAAATTAGTCTCAAAAATTTAATAAGTATGAAAATTTTAGTTGATTATTTGAACAAATTAATTTGTATTAGAAAAATTATCGCGATTTGGTGCTCAATAATACGCATGCGGTAGTTCTAAAGAAAATATAGAATCATTTAAAATATGTTTTTTGCCTAACAAATAGTGTGTAATTAGATTAAACGGCGCATTGATTGTACCTAAGAGTGAATATTACGATTTTGTATTACATTATAATTTATACAGCCATTTTTGTTTGTTTTATTTGTCTATCCGGGAATACAAATTTTGGCGTTCAAAGGTGCCTTTTATGAGCCTATTTGAAATAAATTATTTGACTTAGATGAAACCGTAAAACGGGGTGAATAGGAACGCAGGGGTGAATCGGAACGAAACTTTAAAATGGATTTTAACGTTGATGTAATATAGTTTGTAGCCAACAATTACACTGAGACCTTGTGGCAAAAAACGATATTATTTCAATGTTAAAATCCATTTTAAAGTTTCGTTCCGATTCACGCCTGCGTTCCTATTCACCCCGTTTTACTGAATGTCTTTTTTAAGTTTTCGATTGCGCATAACTAAACGTCAAGTATTGTTTTAGCAGTCTTATGTATGTATGTTTATATTTACGTATGTTCCACCATACCGCCGAAACTACTTCTCATCCGATTTTGATGAAAAAGATGAATGAGGTGTCAATTGATTCGTTAATACGGTCCGTTCGCATACACTTACATTTTATACGAGCAAAATAATTTTGGCGTTTATTTATTTATCTCAACATCATATTGCAGGCACTGGTTAATAAAATCAGGTATCTGAGGTAGGGAGGTTGTTGTAGGAATGTTGCTATCTAATAAATAATTAATTCCACGTATTGCTGCGGGACTGCTTTCGTGAAACGGACTCTAGCTGGTAAGGAAAGGTAGCTTTGAAGCTACCTTTCCTTACCAAGTGTCGAGAAATATTTTTAGGGAGGTACATGCCTCGTTGGTCTAGTGGTGGTGCAAGCGTTACTGCTGAGCATGAGATCCTGGGTTCGAGGAGGCAACCGCCTCGACGCCTAACACGCCCAAACCCCACCTGCATCATTTAATGCAGGCGGGATTTTGGAATCGCGGGTGATCAGAGTAGGGATTGTCCACCGAGTTTTCGGGGAATACGGTGGCACTGTTATCACGTGCTGCCGTGCAAAGCGAGGCTCAAGGGAGACCCCTTTATAGTCTCCCCAGGGACGTGCCCTAACAGGCGTTGCACTGAGGGGTTCCGGATTGGTCTATTAAGAGGTACCGGGACCCCCTCCATATGCTGATTCCGGTGCCTTTTGGTTTCCCCCGTAAACAAAAGCAAAAAAAAAAGGTAGTTAAACTTCGTCCTTACATAGTATAAAACAAAGTCGCTGAAATGTTTGTACGCGCATAACATCCGAATGACTGCACCAAATTGGATAATTCATTTTTTTTTGCTATGACAAGGTTTGTATGAAAGAAAATATCTGAAATTCGAAAAAAAAACATTGCACCCGTGCGAAGCTGGAGCGGGCCGCTAGTGATGAATAAAAATAAAAGACAAACAAATATTTTATATTAAATATTTATTAATTATTTACAACTTGAATATTGCAGCGATATGAAACTCTCGGCCACTGTACAAAAATACTCATGACATTCAAGTATTTATATTATACGTTAACAGTCTGCGAAACGGAATGTGATGGATCATGGAACATTTGACGAACACACCATTTTGTAAAACACATGATGATTAACATAGCGGTTACATCAGTTTGTGCTTTGTAAAGTACCTATTTGCGTTTTTGTACGAGACTACTTTGGCACACTTTAGGGTTGTAAGATAAAAAAGTATGACAAGGAAAAGTGCAGTGTTCACCTCTACAATTCTATGAAATGTATTAAACTTTACCTACTGCATTTAATTTACTCAGAAATTTTGCAATAAGTTTGTCAAAACAAATAATATTAAGGCTAATTATTATTAAAACTTCTAATATGATATGCCTAGAGTTCCAATTCGTAATATGAAAAAAATTGTTAAGGTTTTTGCTATTAGCATAATCTTTTTTTTTTTCATGAAGAGCTTTTGGAAATATGTAGTCTCGCACTTTTCTATTATAAGCAGGCATTGTCCACGGATCACGGTACAGTCTAAATAACCCTACATAATGTCGAAACTAGCAATAACAACAAATAAAATAATAATAGTTACGATCTACGCAAATATAACGTTGAATAAAAAATATCAATAGAAAAAAAACAAAAAAAAAATCACACACACGACACCCAAAATATTAGATCACTTTACATTATGACGGATTTTATATAATTTCTTTATTTCAGGGAAGTAGGATATGACATTTTTCATTCGGTATGAAGGCTAAAAATCTACTCACTCAGACTGTCAATCAGTCCAGATAGGACCAACTATTTTGACAACCCATTCATATATCGGATTCATACTACTTAATTTGAAAGTACCAGATTACACTTGAAGCTAAAAAACTCAAGTGTTATACTCCAATATTTTAATATTCATATCTGTGATCACTCAAGCTACAAAGATTCAAGCTCTTGACTATAATACTAAGCAATACTTGAAATTGACGACTTAGTAACCGACATTTATACAATAAGCAAGCAATGGAATCAGCGTGCCGAATGAAGTAGTGTTAGCCTAGAAAAGATGTACCAGGGTGAAACCGCACTGGATTTTCAACCCTCAGTGTTGAGCTGAACATTGAAAATGCAACAGTTTGCACGCGTCAAAAAATACACGGTTGGATTTTCAACTTTCGGCGATAAGCAGTAAGTTGAAATTCCATTGCGCGGTAAAAAATCGCCCGTTGGCACGATGCTTACACGCACGTATCAGCATTTTCTGCTATCTCTGTGTTACTTAGAGGTGTCATTCGCTAGAGGGACAAGTATATCCACACATGAGCACGAATGCCCGTGAGCGGCCTGCTCGCTCTAGCGAATATCTACATTCTACTTGGATGGTTAATACACCATTCAAGCACCAATGGTTTAAACTGTAACTTTAACATAACATCACGCCTGTAATCCGGGTAATCAGGGTTGGGCAGAGATGTACCTAAAGTACACCCACATTTCGCTACTACGTCTTTCGTACTGTAACTTTAGTTTTGAGTTTAGTCTTACGCGACCACTAGGTCATTCTCGAGTTCAGTTGCTAAGTCGTTGAGATATAAATTAAATAAAGGATATAAAACATTATGCACCATTGTGACGCATGTGCGCAAACTTATCATCTAAATCATAGCCTACATTCGATATTTGTTTAATTTTAAAATTATACATTACACAGCACAGTCTGTAATTTTGGCTTACTTGTGGCCAGGTTCAGTTTATGTGTTTATTTGATAGCTTTTATTATTTTGGAGGCTTATCAAAGACAATGACAATTTTTTTTTTAGTAGTTTTGGCTACATAGCAATTATCGAGAAAACTCCATAGAAACCATAGAAATGCAATATCTTTTTTCAGGTACATCAGTAACTAATAAATTAAGTATCTTCTCATTAAGAAAATACAAAACTATAATATTGCCAAAAACTAGATTCAAAACGCGGATAATTAAGACGTTATTCAATGTTTTTAGCAAAAACATAAATATTTTTTTGCCGGTTTCTTTTTAAATTACCGCATTTTCTTTTTAATGGAAAATATGTACGACATAATAATACGTTTGAATAAAAAATATCAGCTCAAAAGAATAAAGGGGTGATGAGATATAATTTTTTAAAATTTTTGTTTAGGGTTGTCACTAACCTTCTTAACCATTTGATTAATTTATTCTGGTCATTAATAAAATCGTCATTTGATTGATTTTAATTATACTAGATTATTTAAATGAATATAACACACGCGCAAAAGCCTTAGCATTTTGAACCGATTTCGAAAAAGAAGGATGTATCAATTCGATAGAATATTTTTTTCTATTTTATTGATATTATATGACCTTTATTACAACCTATAAAGTTATACTTTCCTAAAATGTAAAAGACAAAAACTTTAACAACATAAGCTGGGAGTACCTCCACGTGGTGAAGGCGGTAACAGTTTTTACTGGCTAAAACTCCCATTCATATGTACATAATTATATCAATATGGAACGTAGCTTCATATAGATAGATGCCTTCGGGCTTATGTTTGAGTTGTTTTGTCGTACCCGTACATCTAATAGTGGCACGGTAGCCTACCCGGTAACGCAGGGGAGCAGCCACTAAACATTTTACCGAATTCGGAAAACGGAATTCATAGGAAACAATGGAATCGGTCCAGTCATATATTGTCCCTGAGGAGGAATTGACCCGTTCTCCTGGGGCTTGTCATTTCGGGTCTCAACCGAGTGACTTGGGGCAAGAGAATATTGACCCTCATGACGATCCGCGAGAAGTGACTAAATTATCAATAATGCCTCAGAAACTTACGCATCTTGACTTATTTAAGTTATTAGAAAATAGAGCTCATTTGCAAGGACCCAAATCGCGACCTCTGGATATTCCTGAAAACGAAAGAACAAAAATAGTTTTGAGTGCAATTTACCCTAAGCGTATTCCTAATTATACACAAACAGAATTTGACATATTTAAAAAAAATACTACTAGGTTTATTTGTAAATGCGAACAGCTTTACAAAGCCAGTGGTAGGAATCGCAAAACTTTTATAGCTAAAAATAAAAAATGGCTTTCTTCTACAGCCACTCTTCAACTTCACCAAACTTTAGAACAAATAAACTACAATAGACGCGAAAACCTTGAAGAAGAACCTGAAACAAGTTTAATAAAAATAATACCTTCGGCCTCAGAAGAAGTTAGACAGTCATTAGATGTTCCTTCAACTTCTAGATCCAACCAATATGATAATGTTAGCGATCGTAGTCAGCGACGTATAAGAAAGTCTTTGGAACTACAACTAGAAAACTACCCTTTGGACTCTCTGATCAAGGTGTTTTCAAAAGTTGTGGTAGATGAAACAGGTAACAAATTAGAAAAAGCTGCAGCTAGTGACTTTGAATTTGTTGTTCAAGAGTGCCTAAAATCTCCTACCGAGTCTACCAAAATTGCCAAACTAATAAGGTCATGTCAAAAAACTGATGAACCTTATACTCCTAATGAAGCTCTATGCTTAATTATAGATAGAAAACTATCTGTTGACGACTATATTAGTATTCGTGAAGGAGCCAAATCTCGTGGGTCTAATATTTACCCTCCCTACTACAAAATTCAAATGGTCAAAAAGTTATGTTATCCCGATGTGGATATACAAATATCAGAACGGGAAGCAACAATACCGTTATCAGATTTAGTCATGCACACTTTTCGTCGAATTATTGACGTGTGCGACCAACAAGTTTCAGAGTACTGCAAACAAAAAAGAATAGATACACTCCATTGCGTATTCGAGGCTTCATGGGGTTTTGACGGAACTACTGGACAATCTGCCTACAAACAAAGCTTCAGTGATGCAAACGATGATGAACATTGCCTGTTTGCAACCACATACATACGTTTACGAATAAAAATTGACGACGGTTATGTATTATGGATCAATCCGAATCCCCAATCTTTCAGATTTTGTCGCCCAATACGAATCCAATATAAGCCAGAAACAACACAACTAATCGTAAACGAAAAAACCCGAGTTGAAGAAGAAATAAAGAATCTTTCGTCGATTTTTGCTGAAAACTCTTCGGGAAAAACAGTTATTGGAGACCCAAAACTATACTTGACCATCATAGATGGAAAGGTGTTTAATGCCGTTACAAACACAACTTCACAATTACGGTGTGCCTGTTACTTGTAGTGAATTCAAAAATTTAGATGTGATATCTAAAAAACCTGTAAATCAGGAAGCTTTGCGTCATGGACTTAGCCCATTGCATGCGTGGATAAGAATTTTTGAGTTCTTGTTACATTTGGGTTATAAAAATGACACTGCTGTGCAAAAGTGGCGAGTTTCAAAAAATTCACCAGAAGCTAGAATTGTTGAAGAAAGAAAAAAACAAATACAAGATGAAATCAGACAAAAAATGGGCTTATTGGTTGACGTAGTTCGTCCAAATTCAGGTACAACCAATGATGGGAACACTGCCCGTACGGCTTTGTCTGATTCCAATCGATTGACGTTTGCCAATATTTTAGGTATTGAAGAATGGCTCGTCAATGACCTACATACAATTCTGGTGACAATATCATGCGGCTTAGAAATAGAATCTAAGAAGTTTCAGGAGTTTTGCGATGATGTTGCAATAAAATATGTACAAAAATACAGTTGGTACAACATGTCTGTCACCATGCACAAAATTTTAATGCATGGTGCACAAATTATTAATGCTATTCCTATACCTATAGGAATGCTCTCAGAACAAGCCGGTGAATCACGCAACAAATTTTGGCGCTACGATCGTGAGCATCACACTCGTAAGTTCAGCCGTAAAGCAACCATACTAGACTTGATTCACCGAGCTTTAGAGTCTTCTGACCCGCTTTTGTCGAGTATGTCAATTGACAAGAGACAAAAAAACAATAAGCGGTCTAAAATTCCCCAAAAAGTTCTAAAACTTTTAAAGCCGACTCAGGATAACGTACTCATACACGGCGACCAGTTGTTGCAAAAAACTGTCGATGTATTTGAATGTGATTCCGACGATATCAACATCGTGTTATCGTCAGACGAAGTACTTATCGATTGCGATAATGACGACATCGACAAAATATAACTTTTTTAATTGTTTTTATTTATCGTTTGGACAACCCTATTTCCATAGAAATTTCTAAAATATTTAGAAACGCTTTTTCTCACCACCCCTTTGAGTTACGTATGTAATTTTTTAGGACGTGATAAACAACAGTTATGTACATATTTATAGCAAAGAAAAAAATGCGGTAATGATAGGGGTAAAAAAAAAATCAATAAAAAGTGAAATTCAAAAATGTTCATGTATTTCATTAACAATCAAAACTACAGCTCCCTTATTTTTTATATGGATACATATTCTGATATTACGTCGTTTGTGGTATTGGAAAAAACGATACCATTAATACTTTTGGAGAAAAAAAAACAATAACTTTTCTTTGAGGTCGTTGCACTTTCACAAAAAAAAAAATTTCTCTGAAAATATAGACAATTTTACTGTGGGAATTTTTACCAATTATTAAGTATCACAAGTTCTTTCGAATTAATACATAAAATATATCTGGCCACATCTAAGTCAAAATTACAGACTGTGCACAGGTAACAGGCAGTCGAGTTGCGGACTTGTAACAAACATAGTCTATAGTGTGACAGAGACGTCGACGCGCGACACCAAACTGTTACCATGGGTTCAGTACTGAGCCGCCCTGCGTTAAAATGCTTCGTCAATTATAAAAAAAAATGCTGTTCCATAAATTTTAACCGCGTAGGTTTTACTGTTGTATGTAATACTTACAATAGCTGTTTTCTTTTTATAACCGACGTTAAATTTCTACGTTAGGGATCTCGAATCATTTGCTGAATCATGGTAACAGTTTTCGCGTCGATGTTTCTGCCACGTTGTATAGTTTATAATTTGATTGTTATAGATTTTTGTCTCATAAGAAAGTACAGTACAGGTATAAGTGTTAGATTAAATAAAGTAGTTATGGGTAAAGCAAAATGTGCTAAGTGTCGTTGAGAACGCCAGATGGGTGCTTCTAGAATTTTTAGGAACATCCTCATTCTGATCTGTCTCAATCAGTCAAAAATACCTATTTTCATATATTTTTGGCAACTTTTTGACATTGGCGCCGATTCCCTTGTTTAATTAAACTAAATTTAAGTTCAGTGCATCTTTTTCTTTCTATTTCGTTAAGAAAAGGACAAGTTGAATATGTTTAGTCCTGTCAAATTAAGATACTCCTTATACAAGTTTAGACGTGATTAAAAATTTGTAGTGGCCAATTTTTTAATCATGTCTAAACTAGTAAATAAATACGCCAATTTACGTCAGGCGTTGAATAATTTCACAGGACTAAACTAATATTTATCTTGGTATTGGCCTTCTGGTCCAAACTGACCTTTTCCGGACGGCTACAGCATATTTTGCCTCTCCCATATTCATCAAAAAAATACTTTCTAAATAGAACCTTTTTCTTTATGATTTTTACATTGACAGTTTATTTGAATATGAAACATATGAGTAGTAAAATATGAGTTTTATTAAAAATGTTGTTGAAAAATGTTAAAAAATACAGATCTCTTAGTATCGTCGCTCTTGTACATATGGGTGGAAGGGAAGACTAGTGGGAATGTAAGAATGTGGGTACATACATTATTATTAATTTAAACGCATTACCACGAACGCAGCGTGCGGCGAACGCAGCGTGCGTCGAACTCACGTAATTAATTTATTGCCTCATTTCAATGACAGTAAGGTTGGCGTCTACAACATAGAACATTATTATAATATAGACTGAAAGAAATTTTCAAATAACGTTTTCTTTGAAATAGAATACATATTTATCTTCCATACAATTACGGAATGAAAAGATTTTGTCAACTACATTGCAATATATGCCAATTTAACAAAATCGTATTGTACTTCATGAACAATTTTTTTTCTTTTTTTTTGTATTTTTTTATATTTTCATTATTTAGATATGTAATTGTAATAATTACGAATCTTATCACAATGTATTATGAATTACTTTTGTATTATTTTTACAATTTATTTTATACAGTCTCCTCTTAATCTAGTTAGATTCGGTCTACTACTAAATATGTGACCGGGGTGTATAGATAATAGAATTGTCTGATTCTGTCTGCAAAGATTTTAATAATCTTTGGCAATCAATATGATGATGGGATGATGACTAATATCAGAAATGTTCAAAGAAGGCATAGTAAAAACTAAAAAGAGATAATCGAAAAACTGAAATCGAAGGAAATATGGGAGAAATTACACCTTTTAAAAGCTTTTGGAGGGGATTATTTCTCTTTGTCGCGCGGTACGGACAATCTATGGCGCTTGTATGAAGTTACATAGTCGTGACGGCACTTCTGTCATAGTACCGTCTTTGTCTATTAATTATTTTAAAACATTTACAACTTGGCAATATTTTCAGCTTTTAGACTTTTATAGTATTGTTTGCAAACAAATATATATAAAATATAATTTTTGAGTTTAAAATAAAAGAATTGTCACCATCCCTATTATTATGACTACTGTTTCATGCTTTTTTTTATTATAATGAACAGCGACACAAATATCTACATAATATTTTCAAAAAGTTAAAGACAAATTATTTCATTTACACCATTGATAATTATTTAAATTTGTTAAATTTAATTCGTTTGCAAATGGAATGACCATCGTATCTCGTATCGTCTGAACACGCTTCCAACAAAAGATGATCAACTTTGATCCAGTTTTAACTTTACTTGTTCAACTAAACTCGCCTCGCGAAAACGATCATATGAAATGTCAATGAATCAATTAATTCTTTATAATTATTTTCTTCATTCAATCCCCAGTCACAGTCGTGAGCATAAAAGCTGCCATACTTTGTTATATTTTTTAAGACAAAAAATAAATAAGATATCATAAGTTTAAAAGATAAACTACAGCTAAGTAACTCACGAACGTAGTTCCGGAAACCCTTCGAAGGAATGTATGAGGCAGATTCAAAATACTGTATGGAAAACTAACTATTATAGGGACTTTATAAGCGCAAAGTTGAATACGTAATTCATTATATCGATAACAATAACACAGTTATGCACAACACTAGCATTGGAGGGGCCCGTGGCTAAATAATAACAACCGCACAGGGCGATTGATCAGGTTAAGCTACGTTTGCCGCGGTTGGCCTGTAGATGGGTGACCCATCTCAAAAGCAAGCGCAAGCGCATCTTTACATATCGAGACCCCTCCGTGCCTCGGAAAGCACGTTAAGCCGTGGGTCCCGGCTGTCATTCGTGGATCTTTGACAGTCGTTACGGGTAGTCAGAAGCCCGAAAGTCCGACAACCAGTCTTACCGATATCGTATTACCCAGTAACTGGGTTGTGGAGGTCAGATAGGCAGTCGCTCCATGTAAAATGACCATAAACGACGGATGACTTTATATACCTTTAGAGAAATAATTTTAGATCTTTTCTTCATTACTCTCTTGCAATAACCCCTTTTTTGGCGTCAAAACAACGTGTCTTTTTTTGGAATTCCAGGACGTTTGAATTAAATCAAGTGTTGAGAGGATTGAGGTAAAATTTTCATAAATAGGTTGTGTAGACTACGGGCATAGTGTCAGGGAAATTATTTTTAGGGTTCCGTACCTCAAAAGGAAAATCGGAACCCTTATTTTATCTTTTCCGGCAACAAGCCTTAGGTATTGGATATTCAACGTTCGGCTCAGCGGTGAAAATTGAAAAGCCAACAGCGCGCTTTCATTTATGCATTTATTTAGGTGTCACCTAGCGTTAGCGAAAACGGCGATTTATATTTTGACTAGGTAAGGGAAGTAGGAGAATTTTTTATATTGCACGAACATGCTTTCGGCCTACCGAGTGGTAACCACAGCTCCCTTAACGACCAATATAGGTAACAGAAGACATAAAGGGATATAAACCATTTTATAAATTATAATAAACACCGCAAATGCGCTAAATTTGGCATACAAAGTGATAAGTAGATTCGAGAACAAAATCGGATAGTTACATAACCTCCTCCTTTTTTGAAGTCAGTAAAAACTTAACGCTAATTTTATAATACAATATACTAGATATGCTTGATATAGAAAGTAAGGGTATACTTCAATTATTTGGCTAAGTGTTGAACGTTTTGTCCTAGGAAATAATAATGCAATAAGTTATGTTAAATATTGCGAGGAAAAAAGGAATAATAGTGCTTATAGACGTCCAAAAAGTATGTTCACTCCCCACTGGTCTAAGATTATTGCTATCCTTTTGTAACATACAGGGCGAGAGGGAGAGAGCGAGCGTAGGGCTGTCAAACTAGATTATAATATGCTAAAGTTAAGCGTGTTTTTAGGCGGCTTCTCTGTACAGTCTTTTCAGTTATTTTACCTCTGACAGCAACCAATTAGCAACCTTATGGCAATGAGAATAAAGCTCACTGTGATGCAAAATCAGAAGTAAACTACTGTGAAAGGACTGTATTGTTCATTCATTCAAGTTTTAGTGTAATCTAATTTGACAGCTCTAATCTTCCATCTCTTTCTTTTTTATGTGACGGCAAGAGATAGCAATAGTTTATTTGAATCAGCTAAATAATAACGCCAATGGATGGAGAGATACAAGCACTATTTTATGATATACAAAAACATTTCCGAAATTATCATTTATATTACAAATTATGTATGACAATTTGTTAATAAAGAAAAATATACAACACAATTTCGTACTGAATTTTCTTATTTTTTTCACAAATTATAATTCAGCCTTTGAATCATGGCCGGTCCGAACCTAGCGCAGAAGGCTGCGCTATACAACGTGTAACGTTAAATGCGCAAAACCTCATACACCCCAACTGATTTTTTATAATTGACCTATTTCAGAGAGAAAATAAGTCATTAAAAAAATTGTAAAGGTTTTATGTGCTGTTTTAGTTTTACTGGCCATTCTGATCGTTTCTTGCATCTGCGACGACGCTTTATCGAGGGAGGAGTCGTCACCGGGCCGCTGCGCCGCGCTGACCTTGGCTTGCTTGACCTATTAAGAAATAGACACGGCAAAGTTTTTATTGAAGATTTTTTGAAAAATATGACCTATATTAAAAAGTGGTTCAATTATTTCTGCTCGTTATTCTGATCAAACTATTTTCAGGTTTTGCGCATTTAACGTTACACGTTGTATAACATTTTTTAGGAACCAAATGGCAACGACCCCAATTTACGAGTAGTCGAACCCAGACAGGCGCTTTACTTTGTATAAATGAAGTCATCACAACTCTCAAAAACGGTGAAAGAAAACATCGTGAGGAAACCGGTATGTCCTAGAAGCAAAAATTCGAAGAAGTGTGACATCTACCAACCCTCACTGGGCCCGCGTGGTGGATTACGGCCCACCCCCTCTCACAGAGAGGAGGCCTGTGTCCCAGCAGTGGGAAAATCAATGCCTGATTATGCTAAATGAGACGAGTGTGAGTGAGAGAACATGCGCGAGAGTTCAGACCGGCCGCGATTCTTCGACCTTTTATAAGATGAGTTCTCAAGACATCTAAAATGTCTGCTTACATACTGGATGTTTTTTTACAGGCTCCAAATTTTTACAGGGTGTTCTACTCATGAATATGAACAACTTTCACTATGGGACCAACTCTGAAATCACGAAAACAAAATCAGCTGTTTAATACAAAAGTCAAATACCTACTTGATCAAAATGTATGAAACAGCTGATTTTTTTTTCGTGATCTCGGAGTTGGTTCCATAGTGAAAGTTGTTCACGGGTTTCATCCTGTAAAAAATTGGAGACGGTAAAAAAAGAATCACGCTATATAAAAAACAGCTATCAACAAACTGCCAGTTAAATGTACAATATAGTGACTTAATTTATTTCGCAAATACATAATATGTCCATTCTACATAAATACTATATACATTATCAATAAGAAAATTCAGTACCCAAACATATACAGGCTGACTTTAAATTCATTGGCAATTTTATATGGGGTGTCGCTACTCTTGAATATGAGCAATGTTGGGTATGGGACCAACTAAAGATTTTAAAAGAGTAACGGTGGAGTTTCTTGCCCATTCTTCTCCACACAAAACTACCTTTTGGAAGGAGCGACTAGAATCAATTCTATTTTTTGTGAATTTTGACGTTCAATAGTGCCTTTTATGTGCTTATTTGAAATAAATAATTTAACTTCAAACTCTGAAAAAACGAAGACACATGATTTTTATAGCATTTTTGTATGAAACAGTAGTTATTGGTAAAAGAGCTGTTTTTTTTAAAGTATATATTTTATCCATCTATCTTAATATATTTCAGAGTTGGATTGGCTTTGGTGTTGGTTTTTCAAGGTTGGTTGGTGTGTTTGGAGTTGGTTCGTTGGTTAGGTTGGTTTGTTTATTTAACCCTTTGCATGTAAGAACGTGGATCCACGCGAGACAGTGGTTTTTAAATGTTTCTATAATTTCGGCATTCAACCGGTTAAAAGTGCTTTATATTCAGGACCACTTTCACCCCGAAAAGATTACCAGTGAATTAAAATTCAGCCATTTACGTTTGAAATAGATATTTATACATTTACACGCAGCCTTATTGCAACCTCATCAATGACTGCCTTAGCTAGCATATTATTTTACAAATACCTAGATTCATAACGTCACTACTTCATATTCAAGTCATATTGAACTAACAAGACACACATTTTAACAAATCGATTATCATTCAAGTATCAAATGAGAGACTTTCATGATAATTATGATGAAAATCGTTATTAAATTGCCATGTTTTTGTTATTATAATCGCTAGAAAATATGAGCTTTGCTTTTGTTTATAGGTATACAAGGTTAAATTAAATTATCTAGCGAAACTCTGCAGACGTGATGGGGGTAATTCTACGATAAGAGGTTGTAAGTCCATAGAGAATACGGCCATGCAAATTACCTCTTATCGTAGAATCACCCATGGGTATCGATATCTAAACACGATAAAATATTAAAAAATATATTTTCTCAACCAATACTTCAAGTAACAACACCACAAGCGGTCGCTGACTCAAAAAAAAAAAAACATCAAAGCTATATTTATTTTGCCGTGTTCAGATAACGATACCCATCACGTCTGCGAAGTTTCGCTAACTAATTTAATTTGACCCTGTATATTTTATGCAAGCAAAATGTATGGATAGTAATGACAGCTGTCAAACTAACTTTACTTCAGATGACGTAAGATTTTGCTCACTCTCCCAAGTGAAGTTAGAACGGATACAATCTTTTTCTTATTTCGATCATACAAAATGTGTACGTGATTGGCCGAATTTTGACCAATCAGCTCAAACAACAAGGCTTTTTTTTTTGCGACAATTTACACAGACACAAAGCTCATGCCTCCTAGTGACGCCTGTATAACATTACTCGAGAACTGCCGAACAAATACATCTAAACATGTTATGATACAAGACGAGAAAAAAGCCACTTAATCTACCGTAACCCAGTCAGTCGTCGGATTGGTCGTGCGTCGTTTACGCTCACTATCACAAAGCACTGGTACACTGTACTGGCGTACATACTGTCTTACTGTCTTATCAGTGCACTCAACTTACAGAGTATTGAACAGATCCCTGGCGTTATTCTTGGAATAACGCTTGTAGGAACAGTCGCTGAATCAGCTGCCACTGGAATAAGGAAATTGTAATTTTATTATAGGTTTTTGTACAATTGTTTGCATTCTTTTTTATTTCATTTTTAAAATTGATAAAAAATAATTTGTAATTGAAATATTCGATTTCAAAATAAAATGATAATTATTAATAGATTTACACTTTTATAGTATAGTATTTAGTATTTACGAAAGATTTTTAAGGCCAACTGTTGCTGAGTCACCTTACATAAAATCAGAAACGTGCTATTATTACACAGGAAACTGTTTAGTCATGGCACCTGAATTTGTACTTTTAACGCCTTTTTAGTTCACGGCATAAACACGAAATAGGAACACATAAATGCTTCTGTTCATTTACCTATAAATAGTTTTTTGTAATTTAGGTTTACACCCAATTAGACTCAATTTCTCTATTATTTCGTATCGTTATTGCTATAGTATGCGGAAGACGTAAATTGAACCTTAAAACTTAGCAAATAAGATACAAATGCTCGTTTTCTACTGACAATAGGCGACACCTAAATTATTGTGTGAATAAAAAAAGCGATATTGGATTTTAAACCCTAGGCATAGAGCCGAAAGTTGTAAATCCTACGCCGCGTTTTTCACCTTCTGTTAGGCATAGCCCGCCGCCTCGCGGTCTGCCTCTGGTGCTCAAACTCGAAGTCTTCCTCCGTCAGGTTGAGCCTGGTCATGTGGTACATCAGGTAGTCCTCTCCTAGGATCCCCTCTGGGGGGTGACGCAGGACCTCTAATGTCTCGCACAGACCGCACGCACGCTTGCGGACTTTAGCAGGCCCTAATGCGCCCGCTAGGATTACTAGCGCCGCTTTGAACAGTACCTGGAAGATGGGAGAGTCAGGTCAGTAACATGGACTTTTTCTTAGTGCATCCACGGTATGCTAAATTATTTCGGCACAGAATTCGGCTACGAGATTGGCGGCTTCCGTAGCGTCAGTCAGTTCCTGTAGCGTGCAGACAACGGCACACAGGATACGATATTAACCCTTCGGAACGTGGATCCACGCGAGACACAATGGCTTTTTCATGTTTCTGTAATTAGGGCATTCAACCGGTTAAGTGTCCCATCGTTTGTGGAACAGCACTATATTAATTTAATAATTCAAGCCATCATTGTTGTATGTAGAGTATGAACACGGGAAGGTCTTGAACTTGGTTTATTTCGATGATCGCGTTCAGATTCAATTGTGAAATTCACCCTTAGTCGCTAAAGATGTATGAACCTAAGCATAGTATATGCCTTCAATTGAATTAATTTAAAAGTAATTCATACTATAGTATACACCTTGTGCTTCACTAGATGTAACAGTCAGTACATACCTTCACCCCTTCGCAAAGGAAGCAGTCCCACACTCTCAGCAGGCTGTCCCACGGCAGGGTGCGAGTGAGAGCGCACAGGAACCACTCGGTGGCGTACAGGACGGGCTCCACCTTGTGCTTCACTAGATGCCGGTGTACGGCAGGTGCTGTGCGGCGGAGAAGAGCGTGGAGGATGTCGCCGTCGCGCTGTAGGACCTGACGGATGATTGGTAAGTTATTTAGCACAGTTTTTTCAGGATCCGGCCACGACTCCTAAGGTCAAGATTCATAGATCACATTATATCCTTAAAGAATCATGGCGAGATCCTTACATTATTTTGTACAAAAAAAAAGAGTTCATTTAGAGGATTCAAAATATTTTCCAATGCTGAGAATACATTACCAGGAATATACTTATCATATTTATAAAACCCCGCATAATTAAAATGTTTCGAAGTGAAAATATCAGTTTTTCGTTTCATTCCTTTCCCCATTTTGTATTTATTTAAAAAAAAAAATCTACAGTATTTGACATTAAGTCACCTAAAGATTTAAATAGCTAGATTTGCCCTCACCGTACTTAGTCAAAAAAAAAACGTGACTATACTGAGAAGAGTGGGCTCGCACATTATTAAATAGCGTTTCTATGACAATCAAGTACAGTCACTGCGTCATTATGTATCATAGTTGTCAGAGCGAATCAGAAATGCGACTATATTTTTACGCGGTTGGGCGAATCTAAAGATTTAAATCTTTGCCACTGCTGTTTACACTGACAGCCGCCTTTTCGTTCTGAAATAATGAGCTCCTCGTTAAACTATACTTTAAACATTATATTTTTATTGCAGGGTTATAAAGATATTGTAAATGCCTGAAGATACTCTTTAGGCACCCAAGAGTATAAGAATTCCAATACTCTAAACATTTTTTTTTTTTGTACAAATCCTGCCATAATTCTTTAAAGCGTCAAAGCGGACCTTCACTGCACAATGTTCCTTTCTTCTGCCAAAAATTGCCACCAGCCAATGGGTACCTTATTTATCTAAGATTTTGAAGTCTGCCTGTTTAAGACTGAGGGCGAATTTCACCAATGAATTTCACCTCTAAACCGCGTTCAAGAGATGCAAGCGGTGAAATTCGCCCTAATCAAGAAACCTGCTGTTAAATCTCATTATATCAGCATGGGATAAGTTGAACGAAATAATAACAGCCAATCGAATCAATTGACGTGAGATTCGACAACCGATCAAATTGGATAGGTCATTCTGATAAAATATTGTTAAAGTCAGTCAGAAGTCAAGTCAATTTATTTCAATTACACCATACACAGGTTAAGTAAATTTATATTATTATTGTATATTGGAGAGTGGCAGTTGGCTGGTCATGTTTATCGAAGGACCGATGGCCGGTGGAGCAGACGAGTCCTGGAGTAGAGACCGCGTATCGGCAAGCGTAGTGTGGGACGCCCGCCCCCCAGCTAGATGGACCGATGACCTTAAAAAGGTGGCTGGCGGAAGGCGGAGGACAGGGTGTTGTGGCGCAGCCTGGGAGAGGCCTATGTCCAGCAGTGGACTGCGGTAGACTGAATTGATTGATTGATTATGATTCCTATACAGTACGCCACACGTCAATGGTCACACTTTGACCTTCAGCAGGCCTAGCGTAGTATGGAGTTTCAATAGAATAAGAGGAAAGCTGAAACTGATTTTGTTACCACTAACGTACGGCCTACAGTGCTAGGTTGCAGTAAAGAATAGGGATGATGATTTTTTTTATTTTATTTTAAACTCAAAAAAATATTTGTTCGCAAATAGTGCAAACGATACTACAAAAAGTCTAAACGCTCAAAAAAATTGCCAAATTATAAACGTTTTAAAGTAGCTGCTAGACAAAGACGGCACTACCATAGAAGTGACACGGTAATATTATAATACAGTACTCCAACTTCATACAAACGGACGAAACGCGAGCTATACCTACGCGCCTCGATCTGGGGGTGCGCTCGTGGCGCAAACAGTCACGGCTGTACCGCAGTGTCGAACGGGCGGTGTGTTGTTTTTTTAACAATAACCGCGCGATTTTTTTCTCTAAAAATCAGTTAATATGACGAGTAGGAAATATTGTGCTGTTTTTGGTTGTATGAATTAGTCAATAACGCATCCAGACATAAGTTTTTTTTTTAAATTACCTGGAAACTCTGAAAGGTAAGACTATAAAATAATTTTACTTACTAGTTGGTAGGTACATAATGTGTGTCTTTTTAATGGATAAGTATTTCCTTTTATCTCACGAAAAAAAGGTGTTTGGATTAATAAATAAAGCGAATAGAGTAACGGAAAGTTATTGAGACGAGTGAAATAGGTAGTTATATGCGGTTCTGAATGAATCATGATACGGAAATGCTGGAGACGGGCAGCCCTATCGCATGTTTACGTACCGCGCGGCTGTAGGCATTTATTTCTATCATGCGGCCGAGTTACATTACTGTATTATAATATTACCGTGGAAGTGATGTCACGACTATGTAACTTCATACTAGAGCGCCATACATTGTCAGTACCGCGCGACAAGGGCGGGAATAATCCCCACTTTTAAAGCGTGTAGCTTCTCCAAATTTCCATCGATTTCACAGATTTTTTTCGATTATCTCGTTTTACTTTGAAATTACATTATTTGTTCGAACATTTCAAATATTAGTCATCATCCCTATTGCAGTTATTTTTTTTACCGCGCTTTTCTTTCATATCTTGAGTGATAAGAAAGATTTTTATTGTTTGACTTGCAATGTTGTGTAAGCTGTGTTTATTGTACTGCTATTCAACAAACTCGAAATGTCTTGCGAAACTATTAGATTATGTTTGATTGAGTAGTAGCGTGTTTATTTATGTATATTCAGGGTGCGTTTCCACAGAAGCGGAGCTGGGCGAAGCGGAGCAGAGACGTGCAGGAATCGACTAATCACAATGGTTGAAATCCTCATCGCGTCACTCGTCTCGTCTGTGATTGGACGATTCCTATACGTCTCGGCTCCGCTCCGCCCAGCCCCGCTTCTGTGGAAACGCACCCTTAATCATATCGAAAACCATAAAAGCCCTCTTCCTCTCACTTATTGACTTGACTTATTTAAAATTTTGCTGGGCATGAGAGGGTCCATAATTGATTCTATGGATTTATATTTAGGGGGCGTCCATTAATTGCATGAGACGTTCAAGGGGGAGAAGGGGTCGAGCCGAATCTCACCTAATCTTGAAAAAATCTCAAGTGAGATTGGGGTATGGGGGAGGGGATTGAGCCAAATCTCACGACATCACACCAGGGGGGGGGGGGGGGGGGTTTGGTCAGAAAATCTCTAAAAACGCCTCACGTAATTAATGGACGCCCCCTTACCACCTGTATGGGTACATAAAGATTGAAATGAATTGAATTGATTTGATGCCTGAGATTTTCTTCGTATTGCCATTTTCACCCCCACTGGATAAGTTCCGAAAGACTAGGGTATTTGGCTATGCCTAATAAATAATTGAATACAAATTCTGTTCCATAGGTAGTGACTATCGTGTATCCCGAAGTTGGAATACAAGCGCACATGACCAGAAAAGAGTAATGACCGTTTTCATTAACACTAGGTGACACCTATATGAAGGCCTTAACAAAAGCGCACTGCTGGATGTGAAACACTACGGTCGGCGCCGAATATTGAAAATCCTATGTACGTTGAAAAGTGTAGTGTAAGGTATTTATTTATGCTCGTGGCTGTACCTTTCTACAGCCAAAAATGCCCTCAAGAGCTGTCAGTGTCAACATTTTACAACAATGATGACACTGACAGCTCTTGAACGCGGTTTATATGTGTTAATCGCGTTCAGTTTAAATGGTTCCGGCCGAGGGCATTTTTGGCTGCATTCAGTTTATTTGGTGAAGCCCTAAGTAGTCAATATAAATAAAATAAAATATTTCCAACAGATCCTCACCTCAAGTCCCGGATTATAGTACCCACTGAGGTACTTATCACTGATGCTGACGAGGCACCAGAAGGCCTGCACCGCTGGCATGTGCATCAGCAGGAAGGCAGCCACCGGCGCCTGTGCTTGGAAGTAGCCCACCTTCGGGTTTAGCACCGAGTAGGCTTTTAGAACCGAGAAGAGCTCTTGTTGGCTGAAATGGAAAGAAATGTGTTGTTAATATTTATTATACGTTCATAGTTTTATACAAATAAATCCTACCCATGAATTCCAGTGAAAATTCCGTCAAATTCGATCTAGCTGTTTCGGAGATTAGCCGGAACAAAGAGAAAGCCAAAGTTAAGAAAATAGTATTTTTGTTTATAAGTACCTACTATTTATATACAACATTATTTTTAGTATATGGAAAACCCGAAACACGTGTCTAGTATTTTTATGTAAAGGAACATTTAAGAACTGTATCATGAAAATTCACGAAGTTATTAACTTGTTATGTTACCTGATTGTCCGTACAAAAAGTTGGTTACCACTAACACGCGCCACCGGCCGACTGGCTGTGACCTGTGTTAGTGTGTTGTGCGCATAATGATTGCCGATATGTAACTTAGCGTCGCTCGGTGTCCAACTTATTAGCTTTTTTAAATATTTTTGGGACAAAATATAACATGGCGTAAAAATATTGGAATCGATTCAGTTACTTCTTCTGAACAAACTATATTCAGGTTTGCAATATACTAAAAATAATGTTGTATATACAACGTGTAACTTAAATAACGCACAACCTCATAAGGGGTCATTGTACTCATCATTATGAACAACTTTTACTAGCTTGTTTAAATAAAAACATATCGTTAGTTTAGTCGCAAAACAACCCAAGAACACTACCGCTACGCATTCGTCACGTCATTCGCATGACGTGACGAATGCGATAAGCTTCAGTTAGTCATTTAAATAATTGTGGACAGTCCCTGACCACAAGACCATTGGGCGATAATTAGGCTGAATTTAAACAATATGGTCTTTCAATGTGGTGTGGTTGGTCATAATATTAGAAAAAAAAAAATAACCTCTATTGCTAGACCGGTTATATTATGACTTTATAAAATTACAGTTCACATTTTGAAAAGTCCTGACAAAAGTCGGACTTGTTTGCATTTTGCAAATAAGTCCAGACATTTTACATTAAAATAATTTATTTTTATTTAAATGACAAGGCTGGACAACGTCCAAAACACCCGACATATCCAGATAATTCCGGACGGATGGTAACCCTAATTGCAAAGTATTTTAGTTTGGGAAACATAATTAAAAACAGGGCCAAAAAGTAATATATAACAACATCATCATCATCATCTGCCTAGCCTTTTGCCAACTATGTTGGAGTCGGCTTCCAGTCTAACCGGATGCAGCTGAATACCAGTATTTTACATGTAGCGACTGCCTATCTGACCTCCACAACCCAGTTACCGGGTAATACGATACGCCTAGGTAAGACTGGTTGTCAGACTTTCGGGCTTCTGACTACCCGCAACGACTGTAAAAATTCTACGAATGACAGCCGGGACCAACGGCGTAACGTACTTTCCGAGGCACGGAGGGGTCTTGGTATGTAAAGATGGTCACCCATGCACAGACCAACCGGCGGCAAGCGTAGCTTAACCTGATCGATCGACCTGTGTGGCTGTTATTATTTAGCCACGGGCCCCGTAATTCTCTATGACACAATGAACGAAACCGCGAGAAATCAACGCAAGATTGGCGGGATCAGCTAAGGAAGTGACGTGGTTTCGGTAAGGAATCGTTAAGTAGTCATAGTGAATTAGGGCCCTGAGGAGACTACCGTTGGGCATCTGGATCAAGGGCTTGATTCAGAAAGCGGTACTTCTGGACTCGGCTCGCACTGTCAGGAGGTTTCTCTCTCTAGAGCGCTGACCGCCGCTCGGTAACTTGAACCCTGCCGTGCGATTCTGTAACCATCTCACCGTGAAAACTTGGGTGAAGTGACCGTGGAGTGAGTAGTCAATAGTGTCAATCCCTAGCATCAGCATGACTCACAGCTCACTCTAAGCTCACTTCACCTTAGTTATCACGGTGAGATTTTTCCAGAATCGACCGGCTGTTCCTGATACCGGTGGGCTACTATTTTTTTTATCTTTTTGTTTGTACAAAAATATGTTAAAATGTAATTTATAAGTATTTAAATGAAATAAAGAACATACTTAGATAAATATATAGACTCATAATAGACATCTGTATCATTTCAACCGAAAAACGTCTGCTGGATCTATGTCCAGCAGACGTTTTTCGGTAGCCCCAAGCATCGCCACTACGACCGGTTCTGTGCGAGAAGACATCATGACGATGACTACATACAATACAAATAAAAACCAAACCAATGACTCTAATTGAGTCCTCAATTCCCCATTTATAGGGTTATCCCACAGAAGAGAAAATCAACTTGTTTTTTTTTTTCTATTCCGTGAGCTATCCCGAAACAAACGAGTGAGAAGAACCGGAAAACGTAAAAAAAAAAAAACAAAGTGAAAAACGTAAAACATCCAGTCGATTAGTTCATTAATGGAAACACTAATTAATCTACGTTTAGCAAGTCGTTACGAAATTAACTGGTTATAAAGCGAAAGGCTGAACAGTTAAACTACCTGTACAACCTAGATGTTTTTGTCGTCGATTGCATTGAAATCGAAAGACAAAAGGCGTCTGTGTTTTGAACTTGTTATCAGCTGAGATTTTTCCTTTTAATCTGAAGAGATATGAGTAATAACTAAGGAGCCTAAACATATGGTCTGTCATGAGTGAACTCGGGACTAGTAGTGGTTCAGTGTAAAAAAAAAAAACAATATTTTGATCATTAATCAGATTGACTGGTATGGACATTTCAAAAATACTGGTATTCAGCTGCATCCGGTTAGACTGGAAGCCGACCCCAACATAGTTGTGTAAAGGCTAGACAGATGATGACTGGTGATTTCAGCATAGCTACAAAATACTTGGCAGATGATGACCCATGGTATCGAATTTGTAAGCCCAGGGCCCATTTAATAAAAACCGACAGCCGACAATCCGACAATTCGTAATTTGGTTACTTTTATCTGCATTATTAACCTTTTGAACGCCAATCACTTGTGTACAACGAACTTGTATACAAGTGATTGGCGTTCAAAAGGTTAAATAGCACTTGAGTTTTTGAAAAATATTTCGCACTGTTCTAATTTTAGTTTATAATATTAATTGATTTTATTATTTTTAATTACTTTTACTGTTTATTTTATTACCATTTATTTTTTACGAGTTCACTCTATAGCACGTTCGGATTTTTAATTTATTATGTAACCTATCTTGGAAGGCGCTGGTGTCTGTGATACAATGATTTTCATTCATTAGTACAGGCACCAACGATACACTTTTTTCTGTAATGTTCATTTTAGTTAGAAAATTGTTTTTATGAAACTTAAATGTTTTTTTGTTTTAAAAAAAAAATATATATTATTATTATTACTGTCAGTTGTATTAAATAGAGCCCAGATCTCACCACAGGTCTCAGAAAAGCAACTACGGTATTTCATCAAGAAGATGGTACTCGAATCTTGTCAACTAATCATACTAAACAGTAGTCCTGCAAAGCGTGGTAATTATAATAATAAAAATTCCCATTAGTTCGTTCATCGCAGTGATAAATCATGACGGATGATGAAACACGACATAATTCACAACTATTACGGTTATTCGATAATAATACACCGCATAGTTATGCCACTCAACATGGCAATTGTCCAAGTTCACAATGTGCTGTTCAGTGCACTTGGCAACTGAATGAAACGAGAGTGTAAACAAACAATCAGCCTAATACCGTAAAACGGGGTGAATAGGAACGCAGTGGTGAATCGGAACGAAATTTTAAAATGGATTTTAACGTTGATGTAATATAGTTTGTAGCCAACAATTACACTTAATCGTCAACTATAATATAGTATACACATTAAGAGACCTTTTGAAAAAAAAAACGATATTATTTCAATGTTAAAATTCATTTTAAAGTTTCGTCTCGATTCACCCCTGCGTTCCTATTCACCCCGTTTTACTGTAATTGTTTCTTTGCTGACTTGGAGATGAAAACAAGCTGTTGTGTTGTTATGATTTCTGAGGTTGTTGTTGTTTAATAATAATAATTTATTTCAGATTTTTCCATATAAATTGTTAGTAACACGAAAATACTTAAGAGCTAATGTTAGTAACAAAACAAATACATATAAGATAACATCAATCTACCGACACCAGAACGCATGTATGCTACTTCACTGCGTGCAGCCGCATCCACCGCTCAAGCATCGGAGAATCCCACCGGTCCGTCAATACGCTCAAGATGCTGTTGGAACTAGCTCGCATGCGAGTTAGAGTCGAGGTGCAACGTTTACCCATGATTGTCGCAAAACTGTCAACGTTGGCCTCGGCAAACATGCCAGAGGCACTGCAATATCGCGGTAACCCCATCAGCATTCTGAACGCATTGTTATACTGCACTTAATGTGTGTTGTTTTAGAGTGTTGCCAATTATGTATAATTGTTGTTTGATAGTAGTGAAAACTATGATGGTCTACTAGCTATTGCTAAGCAATAACCTGTATTATATCAAAAACCTATGATGATCTACAGCAGGGATGGGGAAACTTTTTTTTTCGCTTGCCAATATTTACTAATAAAATATATGGCGGGCCAAGTTTTTGCATTTTTGGCTATATTATTTAAGTAAATAAAAATATTGATATGTATTTTATTAATCACTAAAGACATTGTCCACTTAGTATGGGACTTTGGCTCGGCGTGAACCATAGAGAATATAACCACTAGAGAGCGTATGGGCCGATTTCTTCGAAGCACACGACTCACTACTGCGGGCCGGGGGATGAGGAAGAACGCGCGGCTGCAATTGGTCAGTTCAAGGTCAATTTGCATCGTTAGGGCTGCTTTACTTCATTAAGAGAAAATAGTCGATATCGATAAAATGGATTTTAACATTATAATAAATACCAAATCAAAATCATAGAAATAATATTTAATCAAAATCAATCAATTACAAAAAAAAAATCCCGGAAATGGACTGATCGGCCCCGGTCGGGGACAGAAAGAACTAAAAAATCCCGGAAAATACAAAAAAAAAAAAAAACGACGAACTGAAAACCCTCCTCGGTTCTCAGTTCGTCGGTATTTCTTTTTTGAAGTCGGTTAATAGTAGATAGTTATTTTATTAAAGTATGTGAATTGAATAAAAAATGTATTCATTTTATTTTTCTCGATATCAACTTTCAGCTATTAAAGATAACAGCACTATTTTTTACGATAAACATACAAAAGGAAAGAAAGGGATAGAAGCATTAGAATTGTCTAATACAAGAACGAGACTTTTCCAAAAGACATCAACGCGCGACTCAAAAAGTGTGCTCGTTTACCCAGCCACCATTTTAAATAGACCCCTGCAGTGGCTTATAATCTGATTAAATCAAAAATAATTTTTCGTACTGTTTATGTACCGATGAAAAGTTGTGTCATCCTTTTTGTAACTAGATGTCTAAGAATGTTTCCCACACCACTTCACCGCGCATGAAGGCATTTTGATGCGTTATAATTGCATAAACGTTATAAAAAAATTATATTAATTTAGCGTGCACGCAGGTCTAACACTTGGACACAACTAAAATTGCTACTAGTACCGTAGCCTATACATAGGCGACAAAATACTAATAGTTTTCGTGCGTCGGGGCACTGTATACGCAGTCAAGTGGTTATAATAGTCTTTGGCGTGAACAGACACTATAAGTATAAATATAATACAGGTCTAATAGCTAATTCCACTAGGGAAGAGAATATTGTAATAAGATTGTATCATGATGCTTGTAAGACTTGTTTTGCTTACTTGCTTTTTTTTAAATAAACACATTTGTATTCATACATTTTATTATTATTCTGACTCATATGTTAGTAATATGTTGTCTAGAAACTGGGCAGGTGGATACATATTATTATCTTGGTACCTTACCCAGCTTGAAAACCAAATCATAGTCATCTCATGAGTGCAGCAACCCACTGTTCTTCGGTCCACTATACAATTGCAGCAATAGGTACTGCTTGATTGAATTTCGTCCCTGACTGTTATTTTCGTGTAATATATACACGCATGCGGTATCAGTGTCCATTTTCAAAGCCAAAACCATACTGGCAAACAATAATAAGAGTAAAACGAGCAAAACAATATTCGATAGAAACAAAGTCATGACATGACAAGTGACTTTGAAGTGACAACTCACATTATGTCAATGTCAGTTGTCACTTCAAGTCTTTTTTTTAATAATCGATTTATATTAGATTAAAAATCGAATTTAATGACCAACTACGATACTTTTGTTTTCCAATTATATGGATAAAACATGTTTGAGTGAATGTACGTGATTACAAATAACAGCTTTAATTGACTGTAGACTCTAGACTCTTATAAGAATGAGGAGGACTTAGTAAAACTTAAAAAATAACAATTAGAATCGATTTATAAATTATTATTTTACAAATGGCAACACCGTGAAGGTCGAGTACTGTCAATATGTCGAAGAGTAAAACAATTTCAGTACTTTTTAAATACACTATTCGTGGGCGCAACTTGATACAAAAAGTTAGAATAAATAAGCGTCTAAAAACAAAACATGATTTTTGATTAAGTTGTTTCTTTTCGAGCATCGTGTCCACGCCAAGCCGAGAATGGACAATTTCCTTTATTGTACAATATTACATTATTTATATTTCAACCCTTCGCGGGCCGGAGATGGCCCGCGGGCCGTAGTTTCCCCATCCCTGATCTACAGACTACGTTTATGATGAGACTGCGCATTCCACGGGAGCAAATACCGTATTTTTCGTACCGTATTTTTTTATTCTACTCTCATTCTGAATCTATCAAAAATGCCTCTAATTTATCAACATTTTTAACCAGTTTATGACATTAATTCTCGCTGAGATTGAGACTAAGATTATGAATGTTTACAATTACGGGAGTTCGGCTTCAAGCCTATCATCAAAAGGTAAGTTAAAAGTCAGAGCCGGTTAAGGTAGCGAGGTATCGACCATGCTTTATAAATGAGGGGTATACAATCAAAGTTGGTAAAGTCCACAGTGCCAAAACGTTCAGTAAACGATAAAAACGATTATCTTTACGCAAATTGAAACTCAACTCACTTGAACTTTGCTAGGTTTGCTTGTAAAGTCAATTTTCAATTTGAAATAACAGTCGAGATTACTAGAATTTGTATAAAATTATTCTAAGGGGTAAATATAGAAACGGAAACAAATGTATGATAAATGATAAATGATTTATTTTCTGTAAGTAGGTTTGTACAAACACTTTTACATGTCAATCATATTTTTTTTAAACTAGATGAGGTCGGCGTTTCCTATCTGACTACTCTGAGAAGAAAGGCCGAAAAAAACTCAGAGGTCACAGTCTCTTTTAAAGTCCAGACATAATCTTGGTCAGATAATGTGAAGACCTTGTAGATTGGTGTCTGAAATGGTCTTTTGAGTAAAGAACCACACAGATTGAGCGGACCTGTCCAGTCAGTGCACGCATTTGTCAAAAATCGTGCAGCTCAATTCAGAACTTGAGGAGCCTTACGATTCGACGAACAATACCAATGAAAGGACATTTGGGTAGGCCGCATAAATGACTCAAACTGCCAGATCATGATTAAAACTAACTAAGAAGGAAAACCGAAAAAAAGAAATGACCCACATAGTCTTCACACTCACAGTAATAATAATAAAAATAAGATACTTCACAAAGTAAATGTCCATGTCATTGTTTATATAAAATTCATCAATGTCAATGTGTAAAAATCCGGATATAATCTTTGAGGACCATGTAGATTGGTGTCTGAAGTGGTCTTTTGAGGAAAGAACCACACTGAGTGGACCTGTGCAGTCAGTGTACGCATTCGTCAGTAACCGTGCAGCTCAACTCAGAACTTAAGGAGCTCAACGATTCGACGAGCAATACCAAGGACAGGACATTTGTGTAGACCGAATACACCACTCAAACTGTCAGACCATGATTAAAACGGAAACAATGACCCACATAGTCCTCACATTCACAATAATTAAAATAATATAAGACTTTAAACAGTAAATGTTCATGTCATTCTGTATATAAATAGATATTTAGAAAGAAAGAAAAAAAAAACCAAAGTGTAAATCAGCAAAATAAAAAATAAACAACATTCACTGTCTAGACCTATTGGAGCAGCTCAATCCCAAGCTTTTTTGTCCTCAATATAGTCTTTTACAGTATAATAGGCTTTCTGGCATAGTTTTAGCTTTATAAAAGATTTGAATTTATTAATGCTTAGTTCTTGAATGTGGCTAGGAAGTTTATTATAAAAATGTATACATTGGCATCTAAACGAGCCTCCTATTTTCTTGAGCCTTGTTGTAGGAACAACATATTTGTGTTTGTTCCTAGTATTTATATTATGGATATCACTGTATTTTTTAAACAGATTAATATTTTTATGTGCATACAAAAGATTATCATAAATGTACTGAGAAGGCACAGTCATTATATTAATCCCTTTAAATTTGTCTCTGAGGGAGTGTCTGGGACTTAATTTATAAATCGAACGAATTGCCCTTTTTTGTAAAATAAAAATTGTCTGAATATCGGCGGCATTTCCCCACAACAGAATACACTATGAAAATAACTGTGTTGCAAGACTTTACCAACTTTTATTGTATACCCCTGAAATAATGATAATATCGCGCGCGCTGACATATTGAGCATTAACGGTCATCGATGCTACGCAATTATTCTCATTCGATAGAAACAAACTCTGTGATGATATAGGTACTAGGCCTTTAAGGGTAAGAAAGGCGACATAAGAAACAGTCATGACTCTTCAAATACATGCTCCAATTTAAATAAACTAAGTCTTAAATTAATTCATTCACACACTGAAAGAAACGTACAGCCCAAACTGCTGGATCTAGAAGCATGAAGTTTTGCACAAGAGTTCCTTATACAAGGTGTAACTTAAATAACGCACAACCTCTTAAGAGGTCATTGTACTCATCATTATGAACAACTTTTACTATGGGACCAAACCGGAAATCGCGAAAAAAAAATCAGCTGTTCCCTACATTTTGACGAGTTATGCGAACATAAATGTAGGGAACAGCTGATTTTTTTTTCGCGATTTCCGGTTTGGTCCCATAGTAAAAGTTGTTCATAATTATGAGTACAATGACCCCTTAAGAGGTTGTGCGTTATTTAAGTTACACCTTGTATAACGAACGTGAGCACTAAAGATTTTTGAAAATTCATCCCCTAAAGTGGTTAAACAGGGGATGAAAGTTAATAATTTTGCCGATGAGAAATCCCATCGGGCACACGATTTGTAATTGAATAAATTCACTCACCCGATCCCCTCCTCCCTGATAAACATCTCATGGTACGGGAACTGCCGGTGCAGGTCCTTCCTGATGTCCTCCATGCACTTGGGGTCTCCGGGCGCCTGCAGCAACTCTTCGTATTCGTTCGGATGTTTCTCCAGCAGCAGCTGTCCACCACATAGGTAGAGCCAGGCTTTTGGACGTACTGATGCTGGTATGCCTGGAGAGAGATTTGGTTTCGGTGTAAGTTTGTTGGTAGGGTTCTGCCTTTGAGTGAGGGTTGTCATATTGTGTGTGCGGTTGAGGGAGGTCTATTTCCAGAACTGGACGTTTTTAGGCTGGATTGATGACCTAAAAGATGTATTTAACTAAGCAAAAAGAACCGCTTGGTGCATTCATTATAATATATTTTCCAGCAGTTTTGTAATGGGAACTTCGATATAATTTTGACTATCACAGCAACCGTGAGAATCATCGTTAATGTTTGAAACATCGTCTGTGGTTTTTACAATGGATCCTGAACGTTCATCTTTTTAGGGTTCCGTACGTCCGAATAAAAAAACGGAACCCGTATAGGATCACTCGTGTATCCGTCTGTCCGTCCGTCACAGTCAATTATATCCGAATCTACTAGACCGATTAAGTTGAAATTTGGTACACATATCAATTTCTGTGACCCAAACGCAGAGGTGTGACGTGACTAGACGAAATCTGTATTTGGGGGCAACATAGAAAATTAAAAAAAAAATGCCAACTGCATCGTGTGACATATCAAATGAAAGGACGTGTTGTGAGGATCTCAATTTTTTTTTTTTGTAATTTTAAAATAAATGGTTTCCAAATTATTCAAGAAAATAGACGAAAATTGACCATTCCCCCTTATCTCTGAAACTACAGAACCTAAAATAAAAAAAAAAATAAAGAAATTAGTTTTCTACTTATAGATTATGGGAAAACCTATAAGAAGTCCATGACATTAAAATAACATGGTAAATCACTCAATATTGTGCGTACCAACTTATTTTTTTTTTTTATAATAGTGGCCGATATGAAGCACTGAAGCACACACTCGTTATCTTATGCACAAAATTATAATCAGGCTTCTCGGAACTTGAAGTTGAAAATCGTACGATGCGTGTCAGGATGCTACTACTTACATCTATCAAGAATTCAAGAACCTATCCCCTTAATTCACAAACGTTGCTTAAAGTTATGTAGTGATCAGCGACTGTTTAACCATACATTTTTGACGTTTAAACGTCACTTAACTTTAATCATTGTTTATAAATAAACCCCCAAAGATGTTACAAGTATTGTTTACCAAGTATTGCGGCAAGTACTCACCTTTTCGACACCTCTCCCTGACCTTCTTGTAGTTCTTGCTCATGAACGCCTCCCAGTTGTTCAGCATACGCAGCCATTTTTGTTCCCGCTTCAGTATTGTGCTCGGCGATACAGTCCTTTTGCTGTAACAAGAAAAATCTACATTTAGTATTAAATCCACTCAAAATCTCGGCGGTATAGTTTTGGTCGTCTTTCGACTTCAATATCAAAAATGGACTTCTTTATTTTTTATATGACATATTTGAAACATCTGGTAATGTTTCCATTTATCAAAAACAGAAATGATACCATGATGTGATGTCAATTTGTCTTATATAACCTTGAATTAGAATTCTATCTGATTCGAGTATGATCTCAAGTCCCACCAAATCTATTTCAGTTATACAAACTTTTTTCTAGACATTTCAGTAGTTTTCGGTATCAGTTTTCAATCAATGAACCGCTTCATTGGTCTTGTGCAATCATTATAATTGGTTGCTAAGTCTATATTGTTACTTAATACAGAGGTAACATTGTCCATTTTACTGTTAAGTGTTTTGATAAAAACTAATATAAAAATCAAATATTTCTGCCACGTGGTTCGTAACGAACACTCCATGGAACGACTCGTTGTCCAGGGACAAGTGGAGGACAAGCGGTCACGCGGTCGGTCACGTACTCGCTGGACAGACCTCATCAAAGCGTCAACACAAACCTCCATAGTTCAGAATTTCCGAGACGCTGAAGACCGGAATAAGTGGAGGAGCATCGCGAGGGCTGCTTTGGCCAAAGAAAATTCAGAGTCATCAACCACGACCACTCTGTCAAGAGTGAACGACTAAGGAGGAGGTTTTGATAAAAGGAAGATGAGTAAAATAAGTGAATAATGAATTTATTGAGTTACGGGTTCCGCTAATTTATTAGAAGAGTTCGTTTCCCGTTACTAACAATTCTTTAGTGAATGATCCTTTGCTATCAATAGTTTGCTTAATAATTCGTATTAATGGTCTTTGACTACCATTCAGTCTACAATAACAGGCCAATTCCCGTAATTAAAAAAATTCAAAATCTAGTCGCTATCTCTTTCCAGCGACAATCAATGTCAAAAACTTGTCAAAAAAGTAGGAGAAATAAGAGGTATTTTTTGACAGATTAACACTGAGATCAGACTGTGAACGTTCTTAAAATTACGAGAGTTGCCCTCAGTTTTAAATAAATATTCATTAGTTTTTACAGGCAAACTAAATAAAAAAGTTCCGTTTTCCAATTACACAATATTTCGCTAATGCCTCATGGCCAATAAAACGAGTTTTATACAGACATTAAAAACATTTTAAAAGTAGTGGCATTTTCCGATATGCCAGTCATCCAGTCGCATGCTGGCAGGCAAGAATTCAATAACCATAGAGGAAATAAAAAAAAAGCACGTTCATAGTCGACGGGCGTTGGAATTAGTTGTGGCATGAAACGCCGGACGCATTTTTTACTTCGACATTCAATCTCCGCAGTTTTGAAAAGAATTTTCTAAAGAAACTTGAAAAATGATCCAATGTTAGGGGTTTTAAAGTCCTGATTAATTGTAGGTGAATGTATAAATAGCAAGAGTAAGCTTGCATGTTGGTTCAAAACCAGACTATTACTTAGGAGAAATAAGTAATCGAAACTATCATTCATTTTTAAAAGTTGCAAATGCAGTCAGTCATAGCCTATTTATCTTTAGTATCAGACGCCGAGGAAATGTTACTACTAAAACCCGGCCAAGTATGAGTCGGACTCGCACACGAAGGGTCACGTAGGTATCACAAGGCATAAATCGCCGAAAAAAAACACGTTTCTTGTATGGAGACCAACTTTAATTTGTATATTTATTTTATTTTTGTTATAGAGGCAACAGAAATACACACTGAAAATTTCAACTGTCTACCTATTACGGTTCATGAGATACATCCGCCGCGCGCTGCCCGCTGACAGTTAGATGGACGGGCCCCGGGCCGACGGACGACGGACGGACAGCGGAGGCTTAGTAATAGGGTTCCGTTGGCACTCTTTGGGTACCGAACCCTAAATAAAAATCAAGTTTTGGGTCTTACAAAGAGGAAAACAAATTAACAAACTAGTAATCTATCAGTTACAGGCAACGGTGACAGGCTGACAGCTGAGCACGATGATTATGGGGATATCACACCCCTAAATGAAACAGCAACTTTTGGGGCCAGAGACATCATAAATCTTTTCAGACATACGACCGCGTTGAGTCGTTAAGGTGGGTGGGTAGTTTCAACTTAAATGTCACAAGTTATGATACTTGACTATGCATAAGCCACGCAATCCAATTAGCTGGTGCGCTACATAATTTGCTAATTACAAACACCTACTGAAGAATTATTTCCAGTCGAGTAGTTGAATGTAACTTTTTTTCTCTATATCATCCTAATGGAGAGCCATTAGGTCGATCTACGTACTTCAAATTGGTTATCTTTTAGTTAGATTAACCTACTAGAATCACTCCTTACACCTTAGAATGTTTGCTAGCAGATCTAAATGTACGGAAGCCGGAAAACCGGGTGTTCTATTGAGAGAGGCCTATGTCCAGCAGGCTAAATAGAACAATAGGCTAAATCGAACATTTTTCTGGCTGTTCTTACATGCAGATTCTCTCTAGCAGTTTTATGAAGGAAGTCCGAGTTCAACAGGCGGCAGATTTCGGATCGCGGTACTAGGGAAGCATAGCTCAAAAGAAATTGACAGCAATTGAGAAAGGTTGACGATATTCATTACGGCGATCATGATCGTGAATATACGAAAAAAGTATTATTTTGAGTAGTTTGTTTTATTAGTTGGTAGCAGCGGTCATGAAAATGATACAGCAGTAACTTATCTATGTAGAGTTAACAGTGAAATCAAAAAGAATTCAAAATGGACGTCGTATCTTTACAGCGTGGTTTATCAAAATGGCACAGTAAGGTGATGAGGTGGTAACGCTTCATATCAAGTAGGCCACTTTAGGGGTCTGTAGCCGCACGGGTCGATCGAGGTTTACGCTACGCTTGCTGTAGTCTTTTCATGGATGGGTGACCATCCATCACATACCGAGACTCAGCCGTGCCTCGGAAAGCACGTTAAACCATTGGTCCCAGTTGTCATTCGTAGATCTTTAGCACTCGTTACGGGTAGTCAGAAGTCCAAAAGTTTGACAGCCAGTCTTGCCAAGGGGTATCGTGTCACCCGGTAACTGGGTTGTGGAGGTCAGATTGGCAGTCGCTCCATGTAAAATACTGGTCTTCAGCTGCATCCGTCTAGATTGGAAGCCGACCCCAACTGGTTAAGTTATGCATGTATAGTATAGTACACGTCTGCCTGACCCTTCGTGGAATAAAGGCGTAATTATGTTATGTAACACAGAATATAATTTTTTCTCTGAAACTGTTTTTAGTGTTCCGTACCTCAAAAGGAAAAACGGAACCCTTATAAGATCACTTCGTTGTCCGTCTATCTGTCCGTCGGTGAAGACCCTTTTTCTCAGGAACGCGTGGAGTTATCAAGTTGAAATTAATAACAAATACTCAGGGCTGTAATCCCTTGAAGTAGTGAAAAAATCAAGCTTCTTAGTCAAAACAATCAGAAGATACAAAACCTTTACGATACTTCCCATGAAAATCATGAAATTTGGCAAGAAACAATGTCACGTAGCACATGTAAAGGAAAAAACCGAAAATTTGTAGTTACATTACAAAAAAAAACCGTAATAAACTATTTACATACCTACAAATTTGTAAGGAACCCTCGGAATCCGACTCGCACTTGTGCGTTTTTTTTTTTAATTTGCACGTCTTGGAAGTATTGTCGAAAATGACAGTGTACCTATTAATTTAGGATCTCGTCCATCAAAATGATTGATCGTTCAATACAAACGCACACTTTACTTGCAATTTATATACAACCCACCTAATAAATCTGTAATTTTTCATTAATAAATAGCTATGATAATTGATAGTTCCTGTTTTGTATTTATAGCATCTAACCACGCTACCCCGGGCGTCGGAAGGTGATAAAAAACTTATCATTGTATCAAAGCGGTTGATAACTGATAACGAAACTAGGTCTTTTTATTTGTTGTTGTTTTGTAGATTTAGGTTAATTATTTTGTAAAAACTTTGCTTTAGTTGGCAATGACGGTCATAAGGAGAGTTTTTGAAGTGTAAACTTCTTTAGGCGCTCTTTCTGAACAGTGAACCGTCACGCTCGGATCGGTGACGCTGGACCGGGTATACTCGGCTCCAGTAGGTCGGTAACGCTAGATTGCGTTTAGGTACTCGGCGCTGAATCGTTTTTACTCGGCGCTGAATCGCGTATACTCGGCGATGAATCGGGCATACTCGTCTCTAATCGGTAAGTTTTCACTTATATCGTGTATGCACGATATGCACACACCCTCTATCCATCGATTATAAATTAATTTTCAGACATGGAGCCTGCAACAGACATGAACAATGATGCAATCGACTGACTTCATACAGGCTTCCGTCCTTTTGGGCGTTTCATACAAGCTGATAGCGATGGGGAAGGAAAATATTTTATTACTGGTATCACCCGAAAAACTGGCTAAATTACAATTCAAAATTAACCATAATTAAGTATATTATAGAGCGATGGTAACTCAGTGGTAACGACCCTAACTTATGAGTTGTAGGACGAGGGTCCGAAACAGGGCAGGCGCTTAACTTTGTCTAAATAATTTCACCACCGCTACAACCTCATAAGGGGTCATTGTACTCATCATTATGAACAACTTTTACTATGGGACCAAACATGAAATCGCGAAAAAAGAAATCAGCTGTTCCCTACATTTTATTTATTTATTAAAACTTTATGCACAAGTAAAAAAAAAGTACTGTACAAAGGCGGACTTAATGCTTGAGGCATTTTCTACCAGTCAACCTTAGGGAACATAAATGCGAACATAAATTTAGGGAACTGCTGATTTTTTTTTTTCGCTACTTCAGGTTTGGTCCCATAGTAAAAGTTGTTCATAATGATGAGTACAATGACCACTTAAGAGGTTGTGCGTTATTTAAGTTACACCTTGTATATGTATTGTAAACACTCCGTGTGGTAGTCGGCTACGCGTGCCTGAGTGCAGCTCTAATTAATTTCCATCAGCCTTGGACTGAGGTCGCTAAACTGATGGTATTTGACCTCTCAATTACTTGTGAAATTGCATTCACTCTGCATAAGTCGGAAGATGGGTTGTGAGATAATTCCTTTTTTTCCACGACTGCGGGCAGCCAAGCGGAGTAAGGAGGAAGGGTTATGAAATATGTTTGTGTGTTTAACTTTGTCTAGTTTTAAATGAGTATAGACATCATTAAAGTAAGACAAAGATTGTTTCCATTCTATTGAAGCTAGGACTAGTATACGTATACGAAGCCGGGACAGAGGAGACAGTAGGAATTTCACTGAGCTATGAACTTAAAGACTATGTAGTAGTTAAAAATCGTACACTATGCAAGAGATAGCTATTACAGCTCTGTCTTGAAATCTGGAATACTAGATAATACTATCCAAAAGTACAGAAATAGCCAATGCTTTGAAAGGTTTCAATCAACAAAAACTATACAACATCAATTACAAAAACCCTCGATCACAGTCATATTAGATCAACAAGGTATACCACTGTCCAGATCTCCCAGGCATTCGCTGATAGCTGCGTCAATGTTTCAATAGCTTTATAACAGACACAAGAATGATGTCATTCTGTTACGCGATACGCCGACCGTGTGCTGTGCCTGGGGATTGCTAAATGATGACTAACTTCTACTAGAAGCTGAATATTGTAAATGGGGAAGTAGATTCTAGTTCGAAGAGCCTTGGAAACAATTTAGTGAAGACTTAACTGTACAGAGAAAACTTGTAGTCAGTGAAGAAGAGGAACTTGGAGATGGATTTGCTGTCATAAAGACCATCCTTGAATATAGAAAAAGTATTAAATCCAACTGCACATGAAAATTGATCATAATCTGCCTAGCCTTTTCTCATGTATACTGGGATCGGCTTCCAGTCTAACACGGAGGTCTACTCCTTTAGTTTTGGCGGAATGCGGAAGTTACGGGAGTTTCCTACTCCGTATCACCTACAGACGTAAGATTAATTCGAAGCCCGAACTAAGAACGAATAACGACACGATTTGACAGTTGTGCTTACTCGCGATGACGGGAGGGAAAACTTCGTTTTTCCCCCGTTCGAAAAATGTAATTTTTCACTTGTTTTGACAACTGCACTACTTTCGACCGGCCCGTATCTTCGTTGACGGACTTAGAGAGTAGACCCACTGATGTAGCTGAATACCATGCGCATGAGAATGATAATAACTACGAGCCCTAAATAAGGTTAAGCGCCACAATATAGGATTGTATAATTATTCACATACCTAACAGAGTTAGTCAAAATTGTACGAATTTCAAAACAGCTCATAAAAATTAAAAGTAGAACAAAACATAATGTGCCCGAAACCGGCGTCGGAAACAATAATGGTACAATAATAACAGCAGTATGTATGATTCAGTTGTGCAAAGTAATCGAAGGCCGTAGCGTTACAACACGCCATGCCAGTGTTTCAAGCTCAATAAACTCTGTGGACAGGCCACAGCGTTACGTATGGAATGCTGTTGCCAATGTTATATGTGGACGAGGAAAATTCATCCCAATTTGTACCTATTTTGGCTCTAATAGGAGCTGAAATAGGCTCAGCCTGAAACTTTTTGAACGGCACATTTTTTTTTTAATTTTACAATCTTTTCGAGACAACAATGAACGTTGCATAGCCAGACCTGACATTGAAATGATGTTGCAGTTGCATCTTGAGGCAGTGAATTCAGAATATTCGTTTCGACCTAGATAAGTAATTTTAAACTTTTTTTTAATTTTTTAGTAGGTATCGTGGGTCAAATTTGGCCCAGAAGCGAACATAGCGAACATTAAAGTTTTTCTTACATTTATATATTTTTTTTTAATGTTTTAAGTTCACACTAACCAACAAGTGCCAAAAAATTAGGTTAGTTACAAATGCGTGTAAAACATGATATTTTTTTTTATATTCTAAAATTAAATCAAGATAATTTTGTAAAAAAATGTTTTTTTATTTCATAACTAACCATATTTTATACAAATAATAAAAAAATCTACGTTCTACAACAGATTTTTTGGTATGGGTAAAATATGACCCACGATACCGGTAGTGTTGCCAAAAAATGGCGATACCAGCTAAGGGTTAAAGCCTACTGTCGGCAGAACCATCAAACAAAACTTGAGACTAATAATTAATTGGCAGATCCCTAATAAAACGACAAAAATGAAACTGTAGACTCGAAATATCCTATAAAACATGAACTAAATATTGCGAAATATGAGGAAGCTAATATAGCATGTATTACTATAGTCGTAACATTGCCATTACTATCGTAAGGCACGTAATCAGTCTAATGGTGTTCATTACACCGACTCCTATTGTTTATGGGGACCGAGCCACTTTCAGCGTGTCGTTGTGAGCATTCCATTTCATTTTGCAGCTGGGATTATGCAAGCATTTCTTTGAACGTTCGTCGCGTGCTAAGCATGGAACTGGGGCTTTATTTAGCCCATTGCAGTTGAGTTACATGACATACGTCTCTCTTAAAGGAGGAAGTGTATTTATAGTAGTTCTATAAATACACTATGACTCCCTTAAAGTTATATGTCTTTTGACTCCCTTTAAAGTTATTTTGGGATGTCCTTATCCGTTTTCAACGCACTTTGCTAACGAATTTATGTTGTTAATCAGATCCTCGACGGAACGGCAGCAGGGTTAGTTGTGGAGCTGTGTCGCAAACTATGCTTCAACTCCTGTCTCCCTCTCTGTGCCCCAAAACATGCAGTCAAAGTGACCCCTGCACTGCCACTGATAACGCCATGGAAGTGGCGAAATTTTGGGCCAAAAAAATTCGAATTACTGTCGTGGCAGCCACACGAAGAGGGATCAGTCCAGTGTCTGTTCTTTTTATAGTAGCTTGATAGATATTCTTTTGCATAAGGTGTTCTATACTAAAAAAGCGCGCATACTTTAGAGGTCAAACTTTGGGGCAATTGCGTAATGGTGGGTCCACACGATACAGACTTTTATACAGACTTCTATAGAATTTTGTCTGTGCGACTTTTCTAACGCACCGACATTTGTCTGTATTGCTTTGTCGCACAGACAAAATTCTATAGAAGTCTGTACTCAATACTCACTCAATACTCCATAACACACTAATATTAGCAGCGGCTTTCATTTTGACAGTTCAACAACATTAATTGCGTTATTTATGTTATTGAGAAAACAAATTTTTCGAACATATGAAGCAATGGATTAGCAATTTCCTTCAAAATCATTCAGATTGTGTGTTACGCAATTAGAGTGCAGGTTGAAAGGAATTTTGTGAAGTTACCAACTTGAGGGTAATTATAACCCTCAAAAATCTCAAATACATCAAGATATATCCTGGGAACTCAAATACATTTAGCAACACTGTCTGGCAACACATACATGTGTGTAACAATACATAGCTCTCATGTGTCATACGAGTATAACGTGTGTGATTGTGTAATGGGGCCCAAGCCAAACGGGTCGCACTTTGAATGACATTCGCAACGTATTCCAATTTTGTTTGGCAGTTTTTTTGGTTTCTTTGCTAACTAAAATAGGATTCTCGAATGATACAATATGTATTTCTTTCAGCTCATCCTCAGGCTTTAAAATCCTCGTAATTATAGCATGAACAAGTAATTCTCTTTGAATAACGCTGCTTTTCGCATGATTAACTTTATAAAACCTAAATGAAAGATATGTCCAAATCTGGACTAATGCAATACACGTATGCATTAAATATGAAGTAACACAGTTATTCAGCTGTGTCGTAATGGCATAATGAGGATCATTACACCTGCTATTTGGCAGCTACGGTCCCCGACCACGCAGGTCGAAATCTGATTGTATGCATCCGCCATGCGGTAATAAATTGTAATACACATTTTTATACTGGGTAAGTGGATATATCCAGATGTAAGAGTATCTTAAATCTGATGCACTCAGGATCTTTGGGCACCGACAAAAATATGACTAATCGTTCACCAGTTAAAGCTTGTTGAGTTAATTATGGAATTGGACAATATAACTGGTTAGTGACGCCCCCTTAAGAACTTGATATCGACAATGGTGGTTATCTGTATTGTTGAACAGATCAGAAATCAGCTGACGTTATCGAAATACGGAAAAGTTATGGCCAAAACTAGGAAATGTAAGATAGTCACATAACATAACGCTTTGTTTCCCTGAATGGTTGGGGTACCTACGTGCCAAACAGTACACCCACATTTCACCAGTTATATTTAGGTCCCATATAATAGGGGGCTCGCCTATTTCCATCAAATGCCAGAAAGAGAAAAATTCCAGATGGAAAAACCCAATAACACTTTACCCGACCCGGGAATCAAACCCACGACCTCATGCTCAGCATTAGCGCTTGTGACCACTATACCAACGAGGCAGTCGGAAATGTGTTAAGCAATATGAGTCTCACATGGTCTGAAAATATTTATTTTATTTTTTTATTTATGTAATCACTTAAATAACAACAAATATGCGTACTGCGAAAATCGACAAAATACATGACAAAATCTGCAACACATTGCAAAAGTTCTGTATGCTATGCCTCTATAGCGTGTATATTCGGACAATCATTGTAATGGAATTTGTCTTTCAATTCACCTGTTTTGTGGCCACAGTCCACAGCTTCACATCCATTGCGATCTGATTATACACATCCGTTGCAGTCTTCAATGTTATATATAGGTACGTCTGTATTACATATACCAATGCTTTCAAAGCGTCTGCTTTTTGATTGATAATAAACATAACACCAAAAAATGTATACTGTTTGTTTATTCGAATCGAAAAACCAATAAGGGATTATTAGAATCTATATCTATATATATATATTTTTTTCTTTTTTTTTTCAACTGTCATCCGTCAGTCAGAATGACACCTAAAAATTCTCCGTTTTTTTTTCAATTTTAATGTATTTATTTTGGAAAATTCGTTGTGTTTCAAAAATTCGTTAAGAATGTGCGTAATATGGAAGGAGTGATGGGGCTATGGAGAAATTTCTTGAGGATGCGTAAGCGTGCGCGATCCATCGCCGCCTGTTCGATGTCCACCGCGCACAGGATGGATGGAAACCAGCACATGAAGTTTTTTTTTTTGCTCCGCTGGTGTAATTGCTGAATGGCGTTCTAGTGTGGGGATAAATAAATAAATAAATAAATAAAAATAAATGAATGTGATGGAGTTTATCTTGGACACGACTTTGGGCGTTTTGAACTAAAGCATTATTGATTGGAAAGGCCAAGAAGCTTAGAACTGTTTTATACAGCATGTATCAGAAAGGTGAGGGGCCCGTGGCTAAATAATAACAGCCGCACAGGTCGATCGATCAGGTTAAGCTACGCTTGCCGCGGTTGGTCTGTGGATGGGTGACCATCTTTACATACCGAGACCCCTCCGTGCCTCGGAAAGCACGTTAAGCCGTTGGTCCCGGCTGTCATTCGTAGATCTTTGACAGTCGTTACGGGTAGTCAGAAGCCCGAAAGTCTGACAACCAGTCTTACCTAGAGGTATCGTATTACCCAGTAACTGGGTTGTGGAGGTCAGATAGGCAGTCGCTCCATGTAAAATACTGGTATTCAGCTGCATCCGGTTAGACTGGAAGCCGACCCCAACACAGTTGGGAAAAGGCTTGGCAGATGATGATGATGATGATCAGAAAGGTGTTGTCATAATAGACCTTCAAACTGAACAACTTCCTCCATGGGATCAACATCGTGATCAAAAAAAAAAATAATCAGACGTCTCATACATTTGGATCGAGTAGGTATTGAAGCTTTGTATGGGACAGTTGTTAATTTTTTCGCGATTACGATGCCGGTCTCATGGAGAAAGTTGTTCAGATTGATGTTCTGTCTCACTCAAACACTTAAATATGACCACACTTTTCTGATACATGTTGTGTGTTCTTTTTAAAGAAGAAAATATAATTAATCTAGCCTAGAACAGCAAGAACTAACAGGCAGCCTATCCCATTTTTGTATCGTAACGTTAAGTGCTAACTATTCTAATCAACTATGCAAATCGAACATTTTAAACTTCCGTTAGTCACGGACCAATAGAGCATCGATCGAACTGACAACTTTGAATAGCAACTTATAATTGCGGGCGAGAAGCATTGAGTAAGTTTATTGTGAACTTTCTACAAGAGTAAGCTAAATGATGAATGAGGTGATAAGGCAACATTGCGGTTTAAAAGAAGAAGTAGTAACAACAATTCAAAAGAGTATGCTTAGAGGATTTGGTCATGCAGAGAGGATGAATGAAAAGCAACTAACAAAAGGTATTTCCAAGGCAGATGTGAGTGAAAATGCCGGGAGGTGACGCTCTAGAAGGACCAGTGGTCTCGGAAGTCGTAGAGTGAGATCGGTAGATCGGTAGATATTTGACAAAAAAATACAATATTCAATCAAATTCGTTTATTTATTTAAAAAAAACTTACAGACTAATTTATAACAATCATACTTAAGTATGCTTGTTATAAATTATGTGAGCCCATATCGGTAGAAATACCGAAAAATCGGTAGGTTCGAGACCACTGAGAAGGACTTACAGTGATGTTCTTCAGAAAGGTCACGTACGTAAACGAAGCAAAAGGCGAAGGGTAAGGATCGTAGCAGGTGGAGTTCTATACTTTCTGCCTACTCTCATGGTAAGAAGGCGTGAGTTCATGTATGCATGTAGCCAAATGATAAGCAGGATTGGAGTCCTTCACTCGACAGTTGGGACTTCGCAAAGAAAGGTTTTCGGCAGGATTGCCCATGGCTTGCAAAATGATGGTCTTGGACGACTATTTGGTCATAACCACATAGACTGAACAGTGATTACAAAAATAAAAAATAAAAAACGATATCTGTAAGAGATTCAATTATGACTGCAAAAACTATTAGGTATAATTGCTTCCAGCAACTTTAAATCATTTAGAACCATTTCTGTAATAAACTGCAAATTCGTGTAATGACTCATTCTTAATTTAGCGGTCGAGGGCAGATTCTTAACGACAGTAAATAAGACGTAGCATAACACATAACATAACGCGACTGTATTTCCGTAATGGTTAGGCAGAAGCAGAGGTGGACCTTATACAATGCCTATATTTCGCCAGTTATGTATAAGTTAGACGTCATCATTCTCGTGTCCTTGTACCAATTTATTTCGGGTCGGAGCAACATGACCTTTTTGCTTCTCTATTAGTCATCATCTCGGCAGTTACCCCCTCTCTAGCCATGTCATCTTTCAGACAGTCCATCCATCGTTTCTTTGGTCTTCCCCTACTCTTATACATATTTGCATATTTTCCCACAACTTGTTATTTTTTTTTTTGTGTTCTTTCTCTGCGTCGTGTTTACCACAAATAAATATATATTTTCTTTCTTTCTTCTTTTTTATAGTCATCCACATCCTTACTTAAAACCTAAAAAAAAGACGTACATCTTAATTTGTGTTATATTTAGAATATCCATCAATATTAATTTACCTAGTAAACATTTTCAATAGTGCTACTAAACAACCTAAACGAGTACTCGCCGCCAGTTCACATAGTCTTGTCAAAATTCTCTCATGGCCGAAATAACAGACAATGGTTAAGAACACTCATCAAGTATAGGAACGGTAAATATGAATTATGTGGGTACAGGTGAATTGTGAGTACATGCTGCAGCCTTACCCCTGCTTTTAAAACCTCACCTCTTAGGTTAACCCTTAAATGCAACGTGATGGAAATTTCCATCAACCAATCCAATGCCATATTTTCGTTTCCACAGAGCACGGATATTCCCCAATTGTTAGAGATATTCAACTCATTTTGTTCCCAGTAGATTCGTTCTGATTACATAAAGATGTAAAATTTCCACTAAGCCATTAAAAAAAAAAAAAGAATATATTTTTTAAAATATTTTTGCCTTGCTATAGAGCTAATGTTACGTCCAAATAAATTTAATTTGCTTAAAAAGTAAAAATCATGCAATTAAGGGTTAAACCCTTTTTTTTTCATATAATGACTGTTTATTTTTAATGTTTTTTTCAAACGAGTTCGTTTTTTTGACATGATGATATTATATCGGCGCGGATTCACACCACCGCTCAGCGCGCCGCTCTAGCAATACTAAATAATTCATAGTAAAATAAACATATAACTTATTAAAAAAATATTTGAACCATGTTTTAGAACATAAATGTCTTAATTTACTAGGTCTAAAAGAAAATATAAATATTTCAGATTTCATCCTAAACTAACACGTTTAATATCTCGAAAAGTGGCTACAATTGACACTTTTGAATATACTTTTCTTGAATGAAAACTTACAGTAATCGTGTTTTTTTTTCAGCCATGCACTAACAAATGTTATTATTTTTTATAAAGTAATGTTGTTATAAGTTTGTCGTATATGGTTTTACTAATATCTCGCATCTGCTTAGACCGTCGATCGCTAGTTTGAAAAAAGGCTTGCATAAAAACGGTTCTGATGAGAAAACTATACGAAAAATTGAAAATGTTTTTCAGCCATGCACTAGATTATAAAATTCCCAATAATATGACGTCAATATCTCATCTATAAATTAAACACATTATGGGTTTATTGTCCGTCGGAAATCATCAATTTTGAATCTCAAACATGGCTCTAACGGATGAACCCTCTTAAATAACGCGGAGAATTATTTGAAAAAAAAAAAATAAACGGTAATAATCTATTATCTATAATATATATATCTTATTTCAAACGACACAACTTAAAAGGCAGTCCTCGTATGAGCATGAATAATACTACTTTTTAGAAGACGCCATGACGTTATAAATGAATGCAACCACATATTTTATAAACCATTTTTCCACGCTTTTAACTCAATACGTCATCATTATCAGCAATGCGCGGGTAGCTATTTAAAGCGCATTATATGCTTCTCATTCTCCTTAAAAGGATATCATTGGACTAAACGAATAGGTCTTTAAAATACTTGTCTATAAAATATGTACAGGTTTTTACATAATCAACACTTGTTTTTTTTTTCAAATCGGTTGATCAAATTGGCACAAGCGTCAAGGTCCATCAGCATTGTTGACTTACGCCAAAACCGGATCATTAGGTAACTATCACAATATTGCATAAATCGATGTAAAATTGGCGGTGACGCACCCAGGGAGAGGACCATTCGTCGGCGCGTCCTATAACAACACGGCAACAAAACGAATTGGCTGCATTCCGTAAATTATGAAGAGGTATAACTACTTTATGTTTGTGGAGCCAACTTGCATATTGTCTTATTTTCGTCCAAAAGATAAATTACGCGGAAGCCCTCTCTCAGACGGTGATTTATTCAACTCCATCGGACAGCGCAGAGGTCACTTTGGCTGCATATTTTCGGCACAGAAGGCAGGATAGGGGGTGGAGCATAGTTCGTGACACAGCTCCACATCCAGCACCCTAATTGCGTGACACACTATTACTCTCAATGAGAATCGTTTTGAAGCATAATTGCTAATCCATTGCTCGATATGTTCGAAAAATTTGTCTGCTCGACAACGTAAATAACGCAATGAATGTTGTTGAACTGTCAAAATGAAACCCATTGCTACTGATAGTGTGTTACGCAATAACCCTGGTGACCCTGCTGTTGTTCCGTCGAAGTAGCTTTACGAGGTTCGATTTCCACCTCCCCATCATCATCATCCCTCTCCTGCCCTGGCCCCAATTTATTTGCGGTCGGCGCAACATGTCTTTCTCTTCCATACTTCTCGTTGTCATCTCTGTAGTCACCCCTTTTCTAACCATATCATCATTCATTTGATCGTTTCTTTGGTTTTCCCCGATTTCCACCTCGTTTAAACGATATTTTACTATTTTTATAACCGACTTCAAAAAGGAGGAGGTTATCAATACGGATGTTTATATTTTTTTTTTATGTATGTTTGGGCATAACTCTTTTTTTCTATTATTTTTTTGTTCGATAGAGGTTTATTCCGAAATGGTCCCATTTAAATTTCGTAAAGATCTGGTGATGAGTTTCGGAGACAGACAACGGAACTCTTCAATAAATACCAGTAAAACAACCGCGATTGCTGCTATAGCATATGTATGCATTGTTTACGCAATCGCACAACATAACATCACGTCTGTACTCTATAAACGCAGATGCAGCTTCCTGTCACTGATATTTACATAGCAAGTAGTGTATATATTTATATATATATCAATTTGTTTGGGGTAGGTGTAACTAAAAAGTGAAAAAAAAACCTTTATTGCGGAACCAACGACACCGACTTCCAAAATTATTTTTCACTTTGTACCTAGTGTTTTTTTGGAAGACGGTTTTTTTTTATTTTTATAAAAAAGATTTTATCATATTATTCACTCCATCTTAATCAGAGGGAACAGCAATTCAAATAAATCATTTATAAATAAAAATTTAAACTATGGATTTTCTAAATTGATCAACCGTTCTCCTTGAAACAAAAGCAAACTTTTTCAGGCCGTAATTTTTTGTCTAATTATCAATAAATCTATCGAAATTTCAGACTCTCTTATCAAAGTCAAAATTCGTGTTGACCTGTGTAATCCCATGGTGAAAATGAAGGTTTCATCAACGAAGAAAAAAATAACTAGATACTAATCTAGAAGTATCACATAAACTTTCAATCGTGGTATCAGCAATTCCACGTGATCCTAATTTATGAGTGACTTTATACGATGGTCAATACTAAGACAAGTTAATAAGTGACAAAGATAACAACTAGACTAGATTATTTCAGATAAAGGAACAAAACGAATTACCGACTCAAGTAACCATTCCAACGAGCGAGATCATGGAATGCCTTGTGACGACAACACAGAACTCCACATTAAAAATAATGCAATAAAATGTGGGCTGAAGCGGTCAGACAGATCGTGAGGAAATGTTCAAGTTAATGACACATCCCAACGCATGTCCTAATGCCATACCGGCCTCTATATTGTGTGGAGGGATATGTGCAAAGCTTCATACAGCAACGAAATCCAAATCGCAATAGTAATTTCAGGGCTAACTCAAAGTAATTCTTCCAAAATAGGAGATATTCAATACCAACTGGATACCTTTTTTTTTACCTTTTTATATTATATAATATAATATATATATAAAATAAATAAAATACGTGATCCTGATATTGCAGACCTTATTTAATTCTCTTACATAAGGAACGTTATGTCATCGCGATTACGGTGTCAAGGGATTGCAGTCAATGCCTACATAGTATTGAACGCTGTAGGCTTGGAGATAATTAATTATCCAATAGGAGGTATAGCTTTTCCATACACATCTGTCTACTGCTATCAAGGGATAGCCCTTTCGGTAGGAGTCAAGTTCGTCCCTCCATCTTCAGCTTGGTCTGCCGCAATGTCATGTGGAAAAGGGAAAGGGAACCCTTTGGCCAGCAGTAGGACATTACGGGATAAATAGGTACAGCTTGTAGTACATAAGCCGGAACCCCCAAGCCAGTGACGAGATCCTGCGTCAATGAATTGAGAAATCCGACCGCGATCACCAGTCTCATCGCATAAAGGCCATAGAATAAAATGGAAATTTTACCTCCAACCATTTTTTATTTCACTACATTCGGACTTTTAAGGCTTCATCATCATCTGCCTAGCCTCTTCCCAACTATGTTGGGGTCGGCTTCCAGTCTAACCGGATGCAGCTGAATACCCGTATTTTACATGGAGCGACTGCCTATCTGATCTCCACAACCCTAACTGGGTTGTGGAGGTCAGATAGGTCAGTCTGGGAAATACGATACCTCTAGGTAAGACTGGTTGTCAGACTTTCGGGCTTCTGACTACCCGTAACGACTGTCAAATATCTACGAATGACAGCCGGGACCAACGGCTTAACATGCTTTCCGAGGCACGGAGTGGTCTCGGCATGTAAAGATCACCCATCCACAGACCAACCGCGGCAAGCGTAGCTTAACCTGATCGATCGACCTGTGCGGCTGTTATTATTTAGCCACGGGCCCCTCTCTCTCTCTCTTCTCTCGGACTTTTAAGGCTTATTGATGTCAAATCAACCATCCACACGATAGTACATACTGTTCATCATCATCATTATCACCCACAGCCCGACTTCACCCACCGCTGGGCATACGCCTCTCTTTTCATGTTCCAATCCCCACGCCCCTGTGCCAGCCTCATCCTCTACCCGCATTGTGACGATGTCCTCCGCCCAGACATTGTTCAACTTCAAGCAATTAAGTAAATACCTAAGCGAGGAAAATATTGATACATTTCGGACTGGGCTCTCCGAATTCGTCATGACATTCTACACGAAATCGATATTTCTTTTTTATAATCGAGAAAACCGGCCAACATTTTATCACAATTATTCACTTCCGTTCTGGAAATATGTTAATTTGGCAAAGTTCTATATTCTTGGATACGCCGCACCGTTGGCATGGTGTCTCCAGCCATGTTGATTCAGGTGTATTTATTGTGAATTATTTGAAGCTGTATAGCGTTGGTGACTCATTAGGTGTTGTGTTCTCCGCAACTTACTGAAAATTGCGATAAATCGTCTTTTTTCTTTGGCTTTTTGCTCCTCGCACAAAAAGTCCATCCGACATAGAGGAAAACAGAAAAACGAAACATTAAGCACAAAAACCTGTTTGTTTGTTTGCAATACTTGAATAGGTTACAACTTTCATCAAAATGAAAAGTAAAGCACTTATCTTTCCCCGGTCAGCTAGAAACAAATTCAGTCTACGTCAGGAAGTTAAACTACAAGGTCGTCCTATCTAGGAGGTGCTGACCTTCAGTTTCAGTAGCTAGAGGTAAACATAGTTTAAGGGCGATGAGTCTCACCAGAAATACACGAGTTTCGATGATGTCAACGATACTCGTACATTGAATATGATTCTAATACAGCAAATGAACATGAACATAAAGATGCTGATGCAGGTAGACTTCGACCTAAATGCTAAGGAAAATTACTCTTAGTAGTACTTACTATATCTAATAACGAAATTATCAAAATAAATACATCATATTTGTCATGTCATATTTTGTTTTCCAAGGTCACATAATGTTATTATGATAAATAATGTCTAGAGATTTTTTTAAAGTCTTTATATTTAGACAATCAGACTTTGTAACTATCGCTGTTTTGAAACCAAGTTGGAAAGCGGAACTAAAGACGCCGAAGAGGCTAAAACAAATACAAAAAGAGAGAGATAATGTCTGTTCTTCCAAGAACCTAGGCCAAAATCGATGCATTGAAACTCTAGCCAAGCCACTGCAGCCAGTCTAAAACCGTCTCAAGTAGAAACACCGCAATGATTCATACATCGATTTAACTCCTCCTTGGAGCCGGTACCTCACAACAAACGCGATCTGACAATAACCCTTAACAACAATATCCGGGACTATGAAGGCCAAATTACTTCTGAACTATAGCTGCTTATTTTTCTAGAAATCATCCTGCTACCCATAGGTATTTTTAAAGCAAATTGTTTCAATAAAATTCTGATGATAACCTATGATCTGTCATTTCAACCATGAGTAACAATAACAGAGTAAAGAATGCGTGGAGCCGCTAAGTATTTATTATTTTTATCTCCTTCAATTGTGCTAGGTAATGTTAGATTATTTTTATTTTTGAGGCGGACCGTCTTTTGGACGGTACTACAAATCCAACCAAGCCTTGCATGTTAGACAGGGTGCATGTCCACGAGCGACACGCGTTAACGGCAGAGGCAACTGCAGCCGTTGACAACATGTCGCTCGTGTATTTAACCTTCAAGCGGGCGCGCGGTCATTTGTAACGCCAGCGGTCGCGCGTAACCTAAAAGACCTATAGGATATTTCAAGGATTTAAAACACTAATTATTTAATATTTTTTTGTATTTAACACATTATCATTATGTTAGGACATAAACAAAATTATAAAATCAAAATAAAATTCTAATTTTCTTTGAATTTGTAAGCAATTTGGCATCATAAATGTATCGAGGATCGATCGACTCGCGGTCGATTCGACGCCGCGCGACTGCTTGAAGGTTAAGCACCAACTCTGCCGTTGACGTGTGTACCTCGTGTGTATGAGCACTTACTAGATGACATGTTGAAATTGCAAGAAACGGGACACTACTGCACTCCTAACGTCCGTATCTAGTCTAGTCATAAGTCCTAGTTCCAATCTAGTCTATACTATTCAACCTATGTACGGATATCATATTAATAGACGTTCTATCGCCTATGATGACCTCCACGCTACTTCCCTCTGGTAACCCACTTCCGAGGCTGACGGTTGAGGCAGATAAGCAACTATTATTACCTACGATTACACGTGCATCAGTGGAGTATTTTATAAGTGTTCTGGTGTTTTTAAAGTGAATGCATGTAAATTATGTGTAACATAACACGAGTCAAATATCACCAACTGAAGACGTGTCACAAATTGCATTGCAATATAAAGTTATATTGCAATGCGATTTGTAATACAATACGTCTTAGAAGCACTTGCAAATACAATATTTGGAAAATTACCAAAAAAAAGTCAGCTATTAATGCAAAATGAAACAAAAAAAAAATAAGAACGTGTCAGCTCCATAGACGTAAAAAATCTCAATATTGGCGTGCTCATAATATCCAATTATCCGGCGAGTATTATTTATCAATTCATTTATCATTCTGCTACGGACAGACGCGGTAAGTGTTAACAATAACTAATTAAGTAAATAATATTGGAGTTTACGTAGTTAGAGCGTGGATTAGTATCAATAAGCTTTGGTAGAAGTAAATAGTAGTATAGATGAAGGTGAGGAGACAGACAGTGTCAGCACTTGCTTAGGAATCATGTCAAATCAAATCAAGTCATTTATTCAAACTAGGCTGAGAATCAGCACTTTTCGAACGTCAAAATTACAAAAGACAGTCCCCCAAAACGCCCGCCCTTCACCACTTCCTAGTGCTTTCGCTGGGGAGAAGTAGCACAACAAACTCCCCAGCAGCGCAGCTGTTTGTTCAGTTAGAAAATACTTGGTTGAATACAATACAAGTGTTACTGAGATGATAATGCATACAGTATGAACTATTTAACCTGACTTGGTTTCTGTACGTCCTTTTCGGGTAACCACTGAAAATCAGCGATATGTTGTGGGTTCCCCACTGTGCTTACAGCACAGCATCATGCTGAGTGGAAGCCTTCTTGTCACAGTCATGACGTGCTGCTCGATTATCTCTGTTTTATGCTCGTGATTATAAGTAGATCTAATTTGTATTTTATTTTTCTTTATTATTAGAGTGAATTATCTTTGTGTATGTACGTGTTTCTGTGACTAACAAACCTATTTTTCTTTCTTTCTTTCTATGATTTATAGTAAAACGATAGATATTTTTAAGAATTGGAAAGGCACAATGCTTGGAATTTTGGTAATAATTGTTTAATTAGAAGTCTTAGGGAATGTCCTGGAGAAACGCATTACTCAGGTAGCTTGAGTTATTGAGTAGGTAAATACCAAGTGGCCATGTGTGTGCCCGCATATTTTTTAAACGATTCAACGTATTTTGAAATGTAAATCTACAAACCAAGGCCAAATCTTGGGCGCAATAGGTACAGACGCCAGCACATCAAGCTACTACAATCTGTCAGATTTCTTTAATAGATTTTCAACCTTAGTGCTAATGCATAAGGTTCAAAGTTGATTGGGAAAATCTAACAGTTTCGGATAGCTTGATGTACTGGCGTCTGTACATGAAAATAACTACTTCTATAATTTTTCGATTGCGTGAGTCAATGTACGGTAAACTTGAAGTACTTTTAAATAATTAAGTACCTTTTCATTTTTGTCATTTCAGACCCAATATGAAACTCATCATCATCTTGTGCGGCCTAATCTCGATCCAAGCTGGAGTAATCAAAGAACAAAATGAATGTCCGGACGTGGACAAAAGCGGAGTCTACTATGAGACCGAAACGCTAAAAGAAGATCTCGACAGGCCATACCTTTTAGCAGTAGACTACAGCACCAACAACCTTTACTTCAGCTACAACGTCAAAGAAGATGAAGATGATTTCAGGTCAGCAAGACTGAATCTTAACACCAAAGAGTTCAACAATATCGAAGGCGTCGCTAACGGCTTTGCCCAAACAGTGGATCAAGGAACACACGAAATCTACATAGGTGGAAGTGATGGAATTTATAAATACGACTATGGAAACAACAAAGCAGAACTGGTTGGAGAAAGAGGTTCCAACATTTGGACTTTATACTTCAAGGAAGTTCTATACTATTCCATATTTCCCCATCAATTCTTATACGTGATGGAAGATGGACAATCGAGAAGGTTCCTAGATTTGGAAGACACCAAAGTGGATCATTTCGTTATTGACAATGAAAATGACATTTTCTTTTCAAATAATACTGGCTTGTACGCACAGAAGAAAGGGACTAAAAATGCTGTTTTGTACAAGGAAAACCCCGTGTTGAGGAGTTTGACTACCGATATTAATGGTAATGTCTACGCTTGTCTCCAAGATGGTATATACGCTGCGAGAAAATCAAGTACTTCTTTGGAAAAAGTTGTGACACTAAGGGACGGTTTTGGTTTAGCGTTTGATAATGATAATAATATCGTGTATTCAGATGCGTCTAGACTCGTCCGACTTAAAGCTTGTTAAGGCCCGGATGTCTTTGAATTGTATACAACGTGTAACGTTAAATGCGCAAAACCTGAAAATAGTTTGATCAGAATAACGAGCAGAATTAATTGAACCACTTTTTAATATAGGTCACATTTTTCAAAAAATTTTCATTAAAAACGTTGCCGTGTCTATTTATTAATAGGTCAAGCAAGCCAATGTCAGCGCGGCGCAGCGGCCCGGTGACGACTCATCCCTCGATAAAGCGTCGTCGCAGACGCAAGAAACGATCAGAATGGGCAGTAAAACTAAAACAGCACATAAAAACTTTACAATTTTTTTAATGACTTATTTTCTCTCTGAAATAGGTCAATTGAATTAAAAATCAGTTGGGTTGTCTGAGGTTTTGCACATTTAACGTTACACGTTGTATAATATGTTGCTAAAAAAAATAAACTACATTTCCTTACTATGACTGGCGTATGTTCCTTCCTTCAAAATGCTGAGAATGAAGGACACTCTAGTTAGTTAATTGAATTCATTAATCGTAAAGACCATACATGATTATATTATAGATATTTTTTTTAAACCCATTTTGATGGAATTTTCTCGCATTTTTTCTATGAGCACGTAGCTCATTCTGTTGCATATAAGCTAACAGACTAAACCAGATCTTTATCAATTTCTTAATTAATCACGCATAAAACGCATGTTTACCTTACCGCAATAATAAATTAACCCAATACATAATCTCGTTTGTAACTTTTTCGAACAACAGAAGTAAAAAGTTTGAGGTTGATTGGCTAATCACACCCTCAAAGGAATTACGAGGCTTGATAAATCCTTTGTTAGTGTGCCAGTACGACCTTGCTGAATGGTAGCAACACCGTCAGATATTGTGGAGTCCGTATGTTTGCCTAGGTAGCTACGGGGCGGTAAGCAGTGGCCTTAATAGCAGTCTGATGATATTCCGTCGCCGTACCAACCTGGACTTTCAAATGACCGCTGAGGTTTCTCCGCTTTCATCGATTGTAACATTCGTCATAGTGTTCTATCGTAATAAAAGAGAAGTAAATTTTGATAGATTCTAGAACACCATCTACTTATTAGGTGATTATAGATCCATATTATTCACGCTAATTTTAAAATTTCGAAAGTAACTCTGTCTGGCTGTATGTTACCTTTTCTCGCCAAATGTGGCAAGGAGATATATGGCATCCTGGGGAAGGACATAGGACTTCTGTCCCGGTAACACATTCCCGTGGGATAGTTTCCGACATCCATCCAGGCGAAGCCGCGAGCACAAGCTAGTGATAAATAAAAACAAAGAGCCACATTTGTATAGCCACAACAGATTTTCTCGCGTTTTTCAACTAAGGGATCACTTTCTGCCATTTTTAAAGCTTACATATTTATGCCAGTGTAAAGCTCAATCCATATGACAAAATCATCATTTATGCATGTTAGTTTCCATTTGCAAAGGGGCCACGAACAGTTTGGCATTTTGTGGGACCCAACACTGACAAGCGTGTGATATTTCCCCTTTTACAGAAACAGATAAGGATAAATAAATAACAGCCATTCGTTTTCCTGAATGCGGGATCTTTTTTTGCAAGTCATGAATAAAATTTCATTGCTAATAGCCTCCGGTCCCAACCAGAGTTTTGGCATGCAAAAATTAACAAATAATGTCATCACGTCTACATAGTATAAAACAAAGTCGCTTCCCTGTCTGTCTGTCCCTATATATGCTTAGATCTTTAAAATTCCGCAACGGATTTTGATGCGGTTTTTTTTTAATAGATAGAGTGATTCAAGAGGAAGGTTTATATGTATAATACATGCATAATATAGTAGAGAAACACTGATAATTTTAGAGGTTTCTAATGTGATGTCGTAAATAAACACATTTTTTTGCGCTTACATTGTAAACGCTGGCTGAACCATTCGAGATAGATCAAAATAATGTACTAGGTACAGTACTGTACACCTTAAAAAGTTCTACAAAAAAGTCCGCGATGGTATATGTCTATCTCTTAGGGATAATCCACAATAACCATTTTTTATACTTAACTTTTTACGAGAAATAATGGCTTATTTAAGAAGCAATTTTAGGCAATACAGCATTAATCCTTATCCAATTAAGTACCTTAAAAACATTGTGCATTTCATATAGATCATTAGGGCCCTTTACAGCATGTAATTTAAATGAATATTTTCGAAGATATTACAGTTTTAAAATGCGGGCGTTACCGGCCGGGCAGTCAGCCGGTGGCGCTTGAAACTACCCAACGGATTTTCAACTTTATCACCAAAGTATAAGGTTCAAAGTTGATTCTGAAATTTTGACAGTTTCGGGTAGCTTGATGTGCTGGCGTCTGTACTGCAGTATTGTACACCTTAAAAAGGTCTACAAAAAAATCCACAATGGTATATGTCTATCTCTTAGGGATAACCCACAATAACGATTTTTTATCCTATACTTTTTACGAGAAATAATGGCTCTAAAATAATCAGTGTTTCTCTACTATATTATGCATGTTTTATACATATAAACCTTCCTCTTGAATCACTCTTATCTATAAAAAAAAAAGCGCATCAAAATCCGTAGCGTAGTTTTCAAGATCTAAGCATACATAGAGACAGAGAGACAGCGGGAAGCGACTTTGTTTTATACTATGTAGTGATCAGCATTGCACCCGTGCGAAGCCGGGGCGGGTCGCTAGTTAACAATAAATTATAAGCTTGTGACTGAAATTATGAAATAGTGATGATTAAGATACCAATAAGTTATTTTACCAAGTCCAGAAGTGTATCAAATCAATAATGTCAATAATACTAAGTTGTTGAGATGTCACACATTCATTCAAAAATGACTTATGGAATAATATCATTTCTGAATTTAAGTATTATTGGGCCCATGCAGAAAACACTTTTTTCTAAGTAGCGCTGTTTTATAGCCACCGATAAGTAAGAGAAATATAAAATTTTCTCTAAAAAAAATAGATTTTTTTCTGTGTAAAATAAAGTTAAAACAGAAAGCGGCTCCCCAACAAGAAACGTTTTTTTAAAAAAAAATTTAGTGTTCAATATAGTACAGTGCCACGGAACCCTTCGTGTGCGAATCCGACTCGCACTTGGGCGAGTTTTTGCTAATTTAATTTATTGTTTCAAACCTACTTGTAGTTAGTTAGAAAAAGCCGACAGTTCTACAAGTTGTTACGACAGACCGACAATATCTGGGAAGTTGAGAAATAAACGAACTTCCGTTTCTTGCGTTGTATTATAAGTGGTGCACCGAGTACACGCGAGCAGAGATGTTACTGGTAAATTGTATATAAGGTCACAGAATAAATTGCTGTTTATTTTTAGGTATTTTGTTGTGTAGGTAGATGAGTGGCCTTCATTCCAGCAAGGTATGCTGGGGCAAAAGGTGGTATTGATGCATTACTTGAAGTTACAGAAAGAGGTAATTTAAAGCCTTGAATTTAAATGCGCAGTTAGCCCAGGTGTTGCAGAACTAACTGGTAACCATAATCTTTAGCAATATAGAATAGAAAATGTTTATTTGCATAAAATGTCAATATACCAGTGTTTGTTGTATAATCATCTTTTGTCCCAGGTACATTCTACCATTCGGCATGCAAAAATTTGTACCTATAAAACCTGTAATCCTAACTATAATATTATAAATGCGAAAGTAAGTTTGTTTGTTGTTACGCTTTCACGCCAAGAGGCTGAATGGATTTGGATGAAATTTAGCACATGGGTAGACCATGGCCTGGAGAAGTACATGGGCTACTTACGAGGGCGGGTCAATAAGTCCGTGACTTTTTGAATTTCTGACCTCTTTACTGAAAAAGCAACACTACTCCTGTCAACAGGCAGTATCTGTCAGTTGACTCCTATCAAAATTTGAACTTACTGCGTCAGTTAGTTTGTGTTTGACAGCTATCTTTATCAGACTACCCAGTAATTTGAGGAAAAAATGGAAAAAAGTGAATTTCGTGTGCTTATTAAGCATTATTTTTTGCGAAAAAAAACCATTACCGAGACCAAGGCTAAGCTTGATAAATATTATGGGGACTCTGCACCATCGATTTCAATGGTAAAAAAGTGGTTTACTGAATTTCGTTGTGGCCGTACAAGCACTGAAGATGCCGAACGTCCTGGACGCCCAGTTGAGGTCTCTATACCCGAAACAATCGAAAAAATTCACGATATGGTGTTGGCCGACCGAAGATTGAAAGTGCAAGAGATTGTGGAAGCCGTAGGGATCTCGCATGGCTCAGTCGTTTCAATTTTGAATGATCACTTGGGCATGAGAAAGCTTTCCGCAAGATGGGTGCCGCGTTTGCTCACAGTCGACCACAAACGCAATCGTGTAACAACTTCACAGGAAGGTTTGGCGTTGTTTAATCGCAATATGGAGGAGTTTTTGCGCCGTTTTGTAACCGTGGACGAAACATGGATCCATCACAACACACCAGAGACCAAACAACAGTCAAAACAGTGGGTTTCTAAGGGTGAATCGGCGCCAAAGAAGGCCAAGGTGGGTTTGTCAGCCAATAAAGTTATGGCGACTGTTTTTTGGGATGCACGTGGGATAATCCACATTGACTACCTTCAAAAGGGAAGAACAATCAATGGGGAATATTATGCCAACTTATTGTACCGCTTCAATGACGATTTGAAAAAAAACCGACCTCATTTGGCCAAGAAAAAAGTTCTTTTCCACCAAGACAATGCAAGGGTGCACACATGTGCAGTTGCCATGGCAAAAATCCATGAATTGGGCTATGAATTGCTCCCTCATCCACCCTATTCTCCAGATTTGGCTCCGAGTGACTACTTCTTGTTCCCAAACCTGAAGAAATGGCTTGGTGGAAAAAGATTTGACTCCAATGATGAAGTCATCTCGCAAACAAAGGCCTATTTTGAGGACCTCGACAAATCATATTTTTTGGAAGGGATAAAAAAATTGGAGAAGCGTTGGACAAAGTGTATAGAGCTCAAGGGAGACTACGTTGAAAAATAAAAATATTTATTTATCAAAAAATCTGTGTTTTATTCCAAAAGTCACGGACTTATTGACCCGCCCTCGTATATATTTACTTATTAAAACTTTTTGCACAAGTAAAAAATACTGTACAAAGGCGGACTTAATGCCTGGGGCATTTTCTACCAGTAACCTTAGGGTGATGCCCCTGCATCACCCTAAGGTTACAAATTATGGCAGGTGCTACATACAGGATAAATAGCTGGGAAATGACTATAAAATACAAGAAAGAATAATAATACATAGAGAGATACATACGTCATATAAACAAAATGAACAGTCAGGAGAAAAAAATATCGGTAGAGGAGAAAACGAATCCAGCAAATCAGCGCTTCGACGTTACGGCCAACGTCTGACGGATATGTTCACGTGACTTCACTTTAAAAGATAACCGACTGGTTTCCGTCCTGATGTTAAGATGGAGCACATTCCAAAGAAAGACCGCCTGGACCAAGAAAATCCTGAATCAGGCGAAGTCGCGGCAACAGATTATCATAGAATAAATTGTTGCCTCTGCTGGGGAGTTTGTTGCGCCACTTCTTCTTCCCAGCGAAAGCACTAGGAAGTGGTGAAGGGCGGGCGTTTTGGGGGACTGTCTTTTGTAATTTTGACGTTCGAAAAGTGCTGATTCTCAGCTCAGTTTGAATAAATGACTTTTGATTTTTTTGATTTTGATTTTGTGTCATTTTTAGGCCTTTCCTTGTGTAGTGGCCTTCATATAAGCCTTGCAGGGGCAAAAGGTGGCATGGTCCAGAACTTTAAGTTGTCATTTTTTTTTTATATACAACAACTTATCTAGGTTTTCGCTCAAGGTGGAGGGCAAATGTTTGTCTATGAGGGAGGGTGGCCCCATCGGGCAATTCTTTTAAGCCGTGAAAGTCTTCAAAAATACCTTCGGCAACTAATTTCCGTTAACTCAAGAATGTGCGTCCTTTCGAGGGTGACTATAATAATTATAGTCACCCTCGAAAGGGCGCATAATTGACAGATAAATTATTTATCTGTCAATTAGTAATATAGGTACTGTATAAGAGGTAAAAATACAGGTTAAAAAACTATGTTTGCAATTTAGAGTTTTAGACTCAAGTTTGGTTAAGTCCAGAGGTCACTGTACCCGTTGCCTCCTCCTGTATCCTGATTGTAAAGTTAAAAACTAACTTGATAACCTTCTATTTTATTTTAACACACATACAGACTAAATAAAATGCTTCATGCTAGGTATTCTTGCTTTTTATGAGTGCCAGGCAATTAAGTAGTAAACACGTTAATTAATTCCAATTATTTTTACTGAACAGTGCGAGGTAAAGTAAAGTTACAATGTGATTTCAGGTTGTAGAATCTTTTTATTTTAGTCTACTTAATTATTCTGACTTTTTCTCTGTGCTAAAATTAATGGAAATAGTTCAAAATTGCTTTTTTTTCGATTAGTAAGTAATTAACTTAATAGTGAAAAGATTAAATAGAGACGGGCTGGCTACACAGAAGAGATTTGGAACAAAAAAGTGGCTCAATGGTACCAAGGGAGAGTGAGAGAAAAAAGAAAACGCCTTGAAAAGATGGCTGAATGACTTAGGGAAGATGTCTGGAAAGGCATGGACTAGACAGGCAAGGAACCGGGAGAATTGTAAGGGGTTGGGGGAAGCCTTTATCAATGGGCACACAGAGAGTCCAAACTGATATTAAACTTGTTCTGAACTACAACTATCATTCTGAAATAAAACTATAAATAAAATAAAAAAAGTACTGAATAGACTACTTGATACAAAAATTAGAAAGACAATGAGACAAGGCCGGTTTTGGACATCTAAAAAATAGTTGTACAAAAGTTGTAATGCAATAAAATAATTGTATTTCTTAATTTCTGTTTTGACTACCTACATTGTATCCCACAGTTTCATTGCCGGACAAAGGTCTACCTTCTCCCCCGCTATATCTTGTTAATAATCACTACATAGTATAAAACAAAGTCGCTTCCCTGTCTGTCTGTCCCTATATATGCTTAGATCTTTAAAACTACGCAGCGGATTTTGATGCGTTTTTTTTCAATAGATAGAGTGATTTAAGAGGAAGGTTTATATGTATAATACATGCATAATATAGTAGAGAAACACTGAGAATTTTAGTGGTTTCTAATGTAATGTCGTAAATAAACACATTTTTTTGCGCTTACATTCTAAACGCTGGCTGAACCCTTCGAGATAGATCAAAATAATGTACTACAGTATTGTACACCTTAAAAAGGTCTACAAAAAAGTCCGCGATGGTATATGTCTATCTCTTAGGGATAACCCACAATAACCATTTTGTATCCTATACTTTTTGCGAGAAATAATGGCTCTAAAATTATCAGTGTTTCTCCGTTGCACCCGTGCGACGCCGGGGCGGGTCGCTAGTTAACTTATATATTGGTCCATGTTGGCGCAGGATCGAGTTGAGAGGAAAAAGGAATGTATGAAGGTAAAACAGGCTGATTTATTCATTTATAATGTTTTTAGTATTGAAACTGTAGTAGGCTAAGTTCTGATTTTGTCCAATAAACGTTATTATGATTATTATTATATAATCTTTTATCTAGCTATTTACACTAGGTACTAAATAAAATATAATATAATATAATATTCCACAACTTTCACACAACGCCATCTAGTCCCAAACTAAGCAGTGCTTGTGCTATGAGTACTAGACAACTGATAAACATACATATACAACGTGTAACGTTAAATGCGCAAAACCTCAGACACCCCACCTGATTTTGAATTCAATTTGACCTATTTCAGAGAGAAAATAAGTCATTAAAAAAATTGTAAAGGTTTTATGTGCTGTTTTAGTTTTACTGGCCATTCTGATCGTTTCTTGCGTCTGCGACGACGCTTTATCGAGGGAGGAGTCGTCACCGGGCCGCTGCGCCGCGCTGACATTGGCTTGCTTGACCTATTAATAAATATACACGGCAACGTTTTTAATGAAGATTTTTTGAAAAATGTGACCTATATTAAAAAGTGGTTCAATTAATTCTGCTCATAATTATGATCAAATTATTTTCAGGTTTTGCGCACTTAACGTTACACGTTGTATTTTTCTAAATACATACATATTATAGATAAATTATAAATGAAAAGACTAACTAACTATATAAATAAATACAAAACAAAAGTATATTTAGGCGTCGAAGTACTCGTCCGCATCGCTATCATCCAGAAACGTGCCCAGAAGACTAACAGCATTGCCATGTTGAATGGCAATGCTAATTCTTTGGACAAAGAACGACCCAGCCCTCTGGTCACGTGAAGTGTCGACAGGCGGCGAGAAATTTCCTTATAAAGGAGACGCGCACTCGGGCTCCATGACCAGAGCGTTCCGACCCCAAACGGCTCAAAGCTGTAGTTACCCATATGGTTACAGTATTTGCACAGCTTGAGTGTTTCAGCAGCTGCAGCAGCCGCGACAGCACAACCCGCCGTGCTAGGAACATGAGATGGCGCAAGGGTATCGACACAGGTTGCGTCCCATAACAGAGGCCTACCGACCTTCCAAGGCAACAGCGTCTTATTTAATATTGTGTTAAAAGAAATCAAAAACAACATCTATCACTAAATCATATTGTGTTTCAATAAATACATGTGTACCAACACACTTTTGTAACAGATTGTCCTAAGAACATTGTTCTCATGAGTTGAATGTTGCCTATTGTTTTGTATGGAAAAGGCATTTGTTTATCAATTCACTAACATAAATTATTTAAATAATTAATATGTCAATAATGCTGAGTTGGCAATTATTAGAAATAAAATTACATGTGTTTTCCTATCTGGGATTTAGCAGTGGTAGCCCGGAGTCTAGATTTGTGCCCGGTTGATGAAAATACGCTTGCCCCCTATTAAATGGTACTCAAACATGACAGACAAACTGTGGGTGTATTAAAGGTACACCTCTGCCCAACACTTCGGGGAAACAAGGTGTATTTATGTATTATGTTATGTGAAATCATATGCATTTTATTAGAAAAGATTAGAAAGAAAGAAAGAAAGAAAAAAAGCGAAATGTGTTTATTGGCATTACAGCAAAATAAATACACCTTAATACTATAAAAACAGAAAATAAAACACACAATACAGGAGAAATTCCTAGTGGGGCAACGTTTAAAAAAAAAAAAAACTTTTACTATACTTTATGGAATAATAGCCGCACAGGTCGATCGAACAGGTTAAGCTACGCTTGCCGCGGTTGGTCTGAGGATGGGTGACCATCTTCACATACCGAGACCCCTCCGTGCCTCGGAAAGCACGTTAAGCCGTTGGTCCCGGCTGTCATTCGTGGATCTTTGACAGTCGTTACGGGTAGTCAGAAGCCCGAAAGTCTGATAACCAGTCTTACCAAAGAGCAGTGGCGGACTAGCCGGGGGGCGGAAGGGGGGGCCCCCAAATGCCTCCGCGTTCCCCTGATCAAATCCTAAACAAGACTTTAAAAATGTGCTTAGTACCTACATAATAGATATACTTCTTGACCATTTGCATCTCGGTTGCATCATGCGAGAGGAGTTTTTCGAAACTTAAACTAGTTAACAATATTTTCGATGTACAGACGCCAGCACATCAAGCTACTACAATCTGTCAGATTTCATTAATAGATTTTCAACTTTATCGCTAAAGCATAATGTTCAAAGTTGATTGGGAAAATCTGACAGTTTCGGGTAGCTTGATGTGCTGGCGTCTGTACAATGGGTCAAGAGCGACTTGTTAACCTAGCCGTTTTTCTTTCAATAGAAAGAAAAATTTCCAAAAAAATCGATTTCATAGAAGTTATTGAGGAGTTCAGGAAATTGAAGGCACGAAAACACATATAACACGCTAAAAAAATAAAAAAAACTATCTTTGATTTATTTTATCTATTTTTTTTTTGTCGATCGATTCGTATCTTATTTTCCTCATCCATATCCATTCCATATTGTAGGTAAGTATGTTTATTTAGCCTAATTAATTTAATTCGAATTGAAATTTCACTTGCCAGATTTTAACGAAATAAACATAAACACTTATTTATACGTACAAATGTGAACTGAATAAAAAGCTTTTAAAACTACATTTTTTTTAAAACTGAGGGGCCTCATACAGCTTTGCCGCCCCGGGCCTCATTCAGCTTTGCCGCCCCGGGCCTCTGACGGGCTTAGTCCGCCACTGCCAAAGAGTATCGTATTACCCAGTAACTGGGTTGTGGAGGTCAGATAGGCAGTCGCTCCATGTAAAATACTGGTACCGGTTCGACTGGAAGCTGACCCCAACATAGTTGGGAAAAGGCTAGGCAGATGATAGCAAGAACTGCCTCTTGCTATGCAGTACATAGCATTGTTCGTAGCATAGCAACAACTGCCTCTGAGGGGCTTGTGGCTAAGTAATAACAGCCGCATGGGTCGATCGATCAGGTTAAGCTACGCTTGCCGCGGTTGGTCCGTGGATGGGTGACCATCTTTACATACCAAGACCCCTCTGTGCCTCGGAAGGCACGTTAGCCGTTGCTCTCGGCTGTCATTCGTGGATCTTTGACAGTCGTTACGGGTCGTCGGTAGCCTGAAAGTCTGACAACCAGTCTTACCAAGGGGTACCTGTCGTATTACCCAGCAACTGGTCGCTCCATGTAAAATACTGGTATTCAGCTACATCCGGTTAGACTGGAAGCCGACTCCAACATAGTTGGGAAAAGGCTAGGCTGAGAGAGATAGCAAGAACTGCCTCTAAGAGCTGCCAGCTTGTGCTGTGGGATGGAAAGCTGTTGAGAACATGTTCTTCCCTCACCGATTCTGTGTATTGTTATCCACAATAATTTATCATATATAAGTAAGAATGGGAGTGATACTTAATAACACCGAAGAGTAAGTTTGCCAAGTGGAGTTTACATCTAGCTTTCATTTTTAAAACGACTAACAAAGAAGCACTGTGAATAAGGAAAGGCAACCATAACCTTGATAGCAATAGGATATAATCATTGGTTGCTTGATCAAGATCAAGCTACATCATGATGATACAATAACAATAATTTTGTTTAAGAAATACATTTATAGATCCTCCATGAGTGGTATTACGCAGTGCAATAGCATAATAACTCTATAATGTTCCCACTGCTGGGATACGGACCTCCTCTCTGTAAGAGGGAGTGGGCAATTTTCCACCATGGGGGCCCAATGCGGGTTGGTGGATGTCACATATCTAAGTCACCTAGTGCATTAACTTCAAAGGAATTATGAAAATACCAAGTTAGTCAATGTATTTGGTTAACCTGTCGCACGCCAATTAACAGACATAGTGGAAATATTATTGTTATCTGTACACATGGTGTACATTCGACGTCTGAGAGGACAAATGAGGAGCATCGGAACGAAAACCGATATATCGAATTTACCATATTTTTGACAAATTAAAAAAAAGCTTGTAAGTTTTTTAATGTTACAAAAGTGGAAAATTATAGCATGTCAATTTGCAGTTAAAGTGACATCAATTGATGTGTGAAACTTGACGGAGGGTAGATACTTAATTTAGGGAGATACTTGGCGGACAAGTATGGATATATCGGTTTTTGACGAGATCATTTGGATATATCGGTTTTTGACGAAACCAAAATGGATATGTCGGTATTGAACTGAATTGAATTTGAACCGACCATTGTTGAATTGTGTAAAACTTAATAAGAATTATCGGTTTTTAATCCAACAACAAGAACATGTTGAATTTAAAAATGTATTTGTCGGGTTTGATTTGACCACAGTATTTTGATATTTTTTTTAAGATGGATGTAACTGTTTTTTAATTGATTTCTTTCCTGAAGGGTGTATAATTAAACATTTTGAAACAGAAAAAAATAAAAAAAATTAAGACATATCGGTTTTTGTTCCCACGCTCCTCAAATAATGATACTGCCAACTGAAAAAGGAAATCTATACAGGTATACTTATGAGAGTCAAGGGCCCAGATTCCTAAATAAAACCATTTTTACTAAAGTATTTTCCTTGATAACTCACAAACATGCAGATAATCAGGTTTACATGATTTAATATCCTCTATGACTCAGTGATTTTGTCACTGTAATGTGATAGCAGGGCGTTAGCTATTTGCAACACTTAACTGAAATACAATATGCTTTTAATAACAATGACTGGACATGACACTGTGCTTCAATATGTATTCAACATATTTTATATTACTTTAGCTGCAAGAAGTATGTTGAGTAAAAAGGTTGTGATCTTTCCTCACTTTTCTTTTGTTTTTAAACATGTTTGTTTTTTTTTGCAAATAATGATTTTAAAAAGTTTTGCCATTCTAATTAAAGCATTAAAATTATATCTATTATATTTATTCCACTTTGACTAAGAGCAAATTTTTTAAGGAAAGTAGGCAATACAATAATTACGAATAAGAAAAAATGAAAGTCTCTAATTATAACTTAATTTCTCCAAATTTTTACTTTCACACAATTATTGCAAAGGCATGCAGATATAATGCCAATAGTGTAAAGCATAAAACTCTTTGTGAATGGGTTGTAAAAGTACATGTAAACAGAATTTGCACAAATTGTTTTGGTGTACTAAATTTGTTTATGCTCTGAAACATAGTAAACAATGATCCTAGCTTATTTATATTGATGGTGTTTGGGATAAGTAACTTACTGCAATGCTATATAAAACAACATAAGTTTCTACTTTGTAAGATGCTGGTAGTGTACTTACGGTTCTGGACTGTACTGAGCACCTCCGAAGAAGCCGTGCCTGTCCGGCTGCGTCGTCACCGACGAGCATATCGATGTTGTATCGCCCTGTTCACTCCTGTCTCCTCCCGCACTTTTCACACTTTTCTGCAGCGACATTTTAACAACAATCCACACTTATATTACCTCCAACCTACTACCATTGCTTACACTGAGCAACCACCACAGCGGACCACGGAGTGGGCGTACAAATTAATTACAAAACATATATGCAACTGCCCCGCACGCTCACGCCCGTCCACAATCACACAACTCCACTAAACAATTGGCACAGAGAAACGGCTGTTGCACGCAAACTCCGGCGACCACCACATAGCCGAAGACGGTGAATATGGTAACAAAACGTGCCTAGAATAAATACAAACTGTACTTTTTCTTATCAAAACTCAACGTGTGGGTGGGCGAATGAAGTGAAGTGAATACAAGAATGTACGTCATTTTTAGTGATGGGCTTTTGCATCAACAAAACATTGACACTAAAAAAATTATCAATTTATCGGTTTTACGGTATGTTTCACAGTTACAATCGCATTCTACTAAAATAGAAGAATTTACCGAAACTTAAAAATTACCTAAACTAATAGTAGAGTAGAAGTTAAAATTGTTAGTTTTCTTTTAGAAAACGAAAACATTCGTGAGCATTAAAAGCAAATTGCAAATTTTGTAGCGTACAGTTTGACAGGGGCTCGTGGCTAAACAATGAAAGCTGTATGGGTCGATTGAAGGTTCAGATTAGTCTTGCCGCGATTGGTTTGTGGATGAGTGACCAATTATTCAATAATTAGACCCCTTCGTGCCTCGGAAAGGGATGTTAAGCCTATGGTCCCAGCTGTCATGCGTGAATCTTTGACCGTTACGGTAGTCAAATAGCCCAAGTCTGACAACCAGTCTTACCAAGGAGTATCGTATTACCCAGTAACGGAGTTGTAGAGGTCAGATAGGCAGTTGCATGATCCATGTAAAATACTTTAACTCGAAGCTGACCTTAACATAGTTGGGAAATAACTAGGCTGATTGTCAATTCGACATGTATTTATGAACGTGGACTGCGTGGACTACTGCGTTGCTTGGGAAAGAAGTTGCCAAAAATCTGACAAATCCAATACTTTTCATGAAAGTTCTTATTTTGCCATGTTACTTTTCGAACTTTAGTCGAGTCTTCCTGGTCACTTGAATGGCGATCTTTATTATAACAATTTTCGGTTTCGTTCCGGAAGTAGGACACGCCTACTCCGGATGTTTCTGTGACTGTTTAGCTGTCATATCGGCGATTTTTTGACAGACAGGACAGCTGACAGATGTCAATATTCCTACAAAGTTAGGTTATTTTACTGTTAAAGTGAAAAACATTGAATATTTTATTTAAAATGAATAAACTGAGAAGATTATTGGTAGCTCCAAGTTTTTCTAGGCTTAGTTCTACAGCTCCAGCTGAATTCGTTAACAGGAACCCTCGAAACTTGGAGAAAATAAGGATTGCTCGTAAACCTGATGGCTACCACTTAGATGCGCCTGGGAGGAAATTCTGGCACAAGTTTGTAAAACCAATATTGTATCAAATTCTAACTTGACAGTTTAGTAATGTAAAATTTTATGAAAGTGGCTGAATGCTGTAATATTAGTACAAGAAAGAGCAATGCCTTATTCCTTTTTATTGTTTTGACTGTTGATTAAATATACTTGTTATTCATAAACATGTATAGCGATCATTGCCGTAACTTTTAGCTCAAAGTGTTTATAATGCCCCAAATATAAATGCATAAGCAACTTTAAAAATCAAACTAATGAACTTACTATCTTTTTATATTTTTACAGACTAATACTAACAGCAAGTAACCGCACAGTAACCGCCCAAGTGGTTCACTTTGTAAATGGACCAGTTATTCAGGCAAAGACATCAGAGTGGGCACTACGCAAACAACTCTACAGCATCACAGACACTTGCGCTTACATAAACTTAGGCAAAGTCTTCGCACAACGGTGTCTTGAAAGCGGTATCACTGAGATGTACTGTGACATTCAACCTGTTGAAGGTGGAAAAACCGACAGGTTCATAAAAGAAGTTGTCAATGGAGGTATCAAGTTGGAAGAACCAGAAGTATACAAGAAACCAAATCCATGGGATCTACAACGGCCAGAAAAACCATGGGAAGTTGCTGAAGAATAGATTATAATTATAATTTTAGTAGTAAGTAGGTAATAAATAAAACATAGTAAAAAGTAATGATAAATGTGAAAACTGTTTTATTTATTCTATTAAAAATCCAAATATATTATCCAATTATCTCACTGGGACAAACAGTAGCCTATGTCCATCCGCATGATGCCATCCATCGCCTTTCCAAATTTTCCTAAGTTCAATGCTTTGGACTTGAAAAGGCATTCAGGCAAAGTAACTTTCGAATTTATGATATTGTTATGGATGTGTGAGATAATTTGCTCAGGTGTCGGGGTGTGGTAATAATAAGTGGTATAGCGCGGGTTTTTCTATGGCTATAGTAGGTAAATAAGGCTAGCATTTCTTAAAAATTAAAATTTATTAAAAAATATTCTTTTAAGAAATAAAGTATTTTGAAACCTACTATTTTTTTTTTTCGCTATCTACCATATTTTTTGGTTAATTATTTTAAAACTACTATTTTTGACTGAAAAAGATTTGGCAGCCCTACCTACACCTTCTTTCGAATTTTAAATTTGAACATTGGTCTAGTGAACTTAAGATAAACTTAATAAAACCAAATCCTAACCGTAACCGAGGGATGACAAAAATATTTACGCACATAAGCTATGCACATTGCTTTTTAAGTCAATAGTTTTTGGAGTACTTACCTATATTTTCGGTTACAACCACAGAATTAACTTTGTTTTCCATAGTTTTGTCGTGAAATCTAAAGTTATTTTAGCAGTCGATAAAATTAATGTTGTGCCATCTGCATACGTAAATATTCATCCCAAATACGGATCTCGTCACTGTGCGTGGTCCGACATACAGTAGGCCAGATTTAAAATTTCGTTAAGAAACTACCACAAAAAGAAACAATTACTCAAGTAAACTCATAGAAACAAAAACTACCAAGCTCATAGAACTAACAAAAAATATTGACGTTCAAAAGTGTTTGCGGAATATCCCATTTGTAGAATTATTTTATCATCATTCCCAAACAAAAAAAATCCTTAGCGTACCTAAAAAATCTATACTGGGCATTCTGTAGCACAATATCAGAAAGTGGCACCGATTACCTTGTTCACAATCGCTAAAAAATTCAGTGCATCTTTTTCTTTCTACTTCATTAAGAAAAGGACAGAAGATAAATATTACTTTAGTCGGAGGGAGAGCAGCCCCCGCCCGCTGTAACAAAGCATGGGCACCCGTGCGAGTCGTAGTGGCTGAGGCTGGCGGCCAGAGGTGACCAGCAAGCCAAAGCTATGGAGGTGGGCATGGGTGCCTATCCTTTGTTATGAAGGTACGTCCCGCAGCGCCGGAGACGTTGCAGAAGCAACATTGTTTTGACAATAGGTGTTTTGAGGTTGAATGTAATGTGAGCTGCAAAATGATTACTCAAATAGGTTCGCTTAAAGAATTATTATACTGATCGTTCTGCATAACTCGTACTTCAAATTCGTATTTTTAAGTCGCCGTTTTCAATATTTGTGTTCGCCCTCAGTCTTTCGCAGTTTCGCCCACTTAGTATTTCAGTACGCCATAATCAGTATTTTTGACACCTTTAGTTTGAATTTATATTCGATCGTTTAAATACTAGCCAATGTATACTAATAGCAGTGTCAATTTTTTGCGAACTCGTTTTACTCTACCATCCTCTGTTCGTCTGATGCTCTAGCTTTTCTATTGTCAAAATCAAAAAATCAAAATCAAAAATCATTAAAACTAGGCTGAAAATCAGCACTTTTCGAACGTCAAAATTACAAAAGACAGTCCCCCAAAACGCCCGCCCTTCACCACTTCCTAGTGCTTTCTTCTTTCTTTTGTCGAGAAAGTATCTCCTATTTCTTTATCAATGGACACTGGGTGGAGGTATGTTTGGGTTGAATCGGGAGCGCTTCCGAACTATACGATTAAAACAACGTCGTGGTACACAATAATATTGCGTGGCTCCACCGCACCATAGTAGTTGGGGCATTTCTGAACGAAATACATTAAAACTAAATTTCTGAACGTAGAAGTTTCCTTCATAGTGTTACAAGAATTGCTAACCAACTTTTTACTCCATCAATCGATTAATAATAATTTGAAACTAATATTAAAAATAAATAAATTATTATAAAATATTTATCGAATAATTCGAATTTCGTGTGAAACATTTTGGTAACAATGAAAGAATTATTTTTAAAAGAAGGTCAACGTGAGCTTGTACAAAAATGGCGGAAAGAATGATGGCGTCTGTTTCATGCAACGAGACAGCGACAAATCTTTGTTTATCTCTTTCTTACTCATGTTACTTCTCGTAAACCACTGGGCACGCGTAGTGATCAATATGTCCACGTGATCTGTCGTCAGTCGCGACTCGCGTAATTGCAAATGCAAAATGTACAGGAAAGAAACGTTTGTGTTACAATGAAATCGTAAATATTTTGTTATTATAAGTTGTAGTGTTGTAGTTTTAAAATGCCTGCGTCTATTGGTGTCAATTTACGTGTAACTGGCCACTGCAGCCAAGGCGGGAGAAAGTATATGGAAGATTTGTTTTCCGTTGCTTATCAACAAACTGAAGACGAGAGGGATTTGGAGTATGCTTTCTTCGGAATATATGATGGCCACGGCGGGAGCGAGGCAGCAGCTTTTGCGAAGGAGCATTTGATGGACTCTATTGTGAAGCAGAGGCAGTTCTGGTCGGACAACGATGAGGATGTACTCAAAGCAATCAGAAATGGTTACATGTTGACCCACTTGAACATGTGGAAAGAGTTAGGTAAACACAAAATTTCACGTTATTAACTAACTTAATTACGATGAATCGTACTAAAACTCTGCTTTGTCTAAGCCCAAGGCGAGTTCTAAGTGACTGTACCAAATGTTTAGCTTGACCTTGTTGAAGTTATTCATAATTTTTTCTTGAGTGGTTTGACATTGAGCTTACAGAAGTTTTTCGAATGGTCATTGTCGTTATTGTCCGTGCTATTGCTTTGTTAGATAATAGCAAGTAAAACAAATTACCTTTGCAAAGTTTTTTGGGAATCCCACTCACTTTGCCAAGTGAAAGCAGTTTTACCAGTTTGAGTTTTTTATATTGGTTCAAGTTTCCTCTTACGAAAATGTTATGTATAAGGTCATTATTGCAGCTCTTAACTACTATAGAACTGCTCAACCTCAAAGATAGCTTACTGTGAAACCTGACACTTGTTTACTTATACTAACTATATCAACAAGATTGTTTTGCATGTCTAATATGAATATTTGGGAATGATTCTAAAATATTATGTCATTGATTCTAACATCTAAAACATGTTCATTATGACTAAATGTTTGTGTTTTGGATCTATAGGCTTATAAGTTTGCTAAAAAAGAAACCACAATACTGAAGACAGCTTAATAAAAAACATTGTGTTGTATCCACAAATTTATGCAACCTACCAAACAACTTTCACACTGCAGTGAGTGAGAATAAAGAATATAAAGAATACATATTTCAGAAATGCCTATGTCCACTCGTCCAGTGGTGGACTGCAATAGATGATGAAAACAGAGTATCAATATTATACAGTGTGGCAGGGACATCAACATGCAATCTGTTACTATGGATTCAGTACATAATTCTGAAGCCCCTGGTCTTAAATTATTAGCAGGTTATTAAAAAAAAAAAAAATCTGTTCCATACATTTTATACTTTCATTTGTCCACAGCCCACATAATTTTTTATCAACTTGCTCTTTCAATATAAACAAAAGAATTGAAGGTTAATTAGAATACAATAAATACCTCTCGCGTTTTAATTTTAAGGACATTCCTAACTAAATTAGATGCTAATTAGTTTCAATTAGAAGCAGCTGTTCTAAATAGTCAAACCTATTTAGTACCTAATAAGAATACATTTCTCAATTTAGAAATGTATTTTTATTAGGCACTAATTAGGTTTAACAGAGGTTTAACAAAGCTGACAGATTTACCAAGTAGATCTGTCAGCTTTGTTAAAAACAAGTTGTTATTACCTGACCGTGCAACATAAAGGAGGGTAATGTTTAGAGACAAAATGGGTGGGCCAATTTTGATGATTCTTATTATTGAAGATATAGGTTTTAAAAACATTAAAGCACATAATATCTGTTGCATTATACAATATCTATTGTTTGAAAATTACATTATTTTGTTAGGCCCATCAATATAATGGACATGAAATAAAAAATAATTACATAATATTCTTGTTTTATTACAGAAAAATGGCCAAAAACTGTAACAGGGTTACCAAGCACGGCAGGTACAACCGCAAGCATAGCTTTTATACGCCGTGGAAAAATATATATTGGACATGTCGGGGATTCCGCTATTGTACTTGGTTACCAAAAAGATGGTAAGTGGTTTCGAAATTAGCATCTACTATTTACATTTCTCAGAAATTATGCATTTATGTAAAGATCTGGGAGATTATATTTTCATGTTGGCAAATATCATGTTTGAATAACTGGCTAAGAGCCTGT